>NIPQ01032307.1:1160-11997 GCA_002806875.1 Lepidotrigona ventralis hoosana
ATTTTACAGTGTATTACACGTAGTTTTGCGCGCGGAGAACAGCGCGATCGATGTGGCAAAACAGACACGACACTTGCGTGTTGCGTGCAAATAGTGACTAGCGAAAAAAAGAAAGAGAGAGAGAGAGAAGAAGAAAATGCGATCAGAGTACGAAACTGGTTTCGTGGTCGATGTAATTTTCGACGCGACGTGAAAAAGGAAAAAAAAAGGAACAAGAGGAGAAGGAAATTTGTTTAATCGAATCGCGGTATTGAATTGAGATGAAATTAAAAAGCGATAAACTTGTCGCGTAATATAATTGATGTAAAATAAATAATTCGGTTGGAGGTTCCGACATGGCGATTGTACGTCGCGTGTTCACTTGGTCGAGGCGAATAGTGGGAAAACGAAACAACAACGATGAACTATCGACACGTTTGCGTCGTGTCGCGTCGTGCCGCGTTTCGGTCTCGTTTCGTCTGGTCGCAGTCATTTCAGGGCTTTTGCGCGGACGAATAAAGATATTAAATGCAACAGAATTTTCACGGGTCGCGTAAAATCCGAAGTCAGCATTTTTATGTAAAATAAACACCGGTGGCCCGTTTGAAATAACGATAATTAAATTCGAACGAATCGTAATGGACCTTTTTCATTTTAATGTTTCGTGAAAACAAAATGTACGCCTGAAGTGCCCTTTCGAATATTTGCATCCCGCGAAATTCCATGGAACAATACGCGGTCGTGAAAATGCACGTGAAAAATTAACACAACCAATTTGCCGCGCGCCACAGTTAATTCTGTTACGCTTCGTCACATAAATTCGCCAGAAAACCACGATACTACCAGCATTTAATTCCAACAATGGAATCGCGATATCCTGTAAAACGTGTAAGTATTCCTCGATACGATCGTAATTTTCGAGAAATCGTTTATAATTTTACCCCACACTGCATCGCCTCCACAGCCGTGCCGCGCCGCGCGTCGGCCGGAACAAACGAAAAACAAGCGGAAAAGTTAAATTGCAACGCCCGGGCAAGATAATTCGTTTACGCGGCGACCGCTAGAAAAATGCGATTCTTTATTTCGAAAATATTACAGCCAGAGAGGGAGAAGAGGGAACAGGAGAGAAAAAGAGAGAGAGGGGGGGGAAGGAGGGGAGGGAGGGAAAAGAGAAAAAGAGGCTCGCGCATGACCGCGCGGATCGTTTGCACTTAGCAAAAACCTAGCTGGATGCGGTGTAAAAAAAGAGGCAAACGAAGTATGTCCGTTACGTTTAAGCGCAAACCTTTAGTTTCTAAGCCCGGTGTGCAACAGGTTGCGCCATTGTGACAACTTGAAAACTCCGCTTCCACGAATATTTTCAAAATTCTTTCTCTCTCTCTCTTGCCCCGGCCCCTTTATGCGCCGGCCCCGCTGCGTAGAATTATTCTTCATTGTTTCATCTCCCGGAGTTGCGAATTCTCTCGCTGTTGCGCCTCTCGTACTCTTGTACTTGAGACGGCGGACTGACGAAAGAATTCGAATTGCGCAAAGCTTTTCAATTGGAAAGAACGCCCGGAATAACCGGCGCGGAATAACCTTTCCCTGCTGCCGCACGCTACTCAAGGACTTTAATGATTATTACTTACGCCTGGCCTGACGACCACAACCAGAAACCGAATTCCTTTGTTGCCCGCGGGAAACCCTGTGTTTTCCGACCCGCTACCTTCTCCCGCTCTCTTCTCTCGCGTGCGTCTCTCTCTCTTTTTCTCTCTTTCTACCGGCGATCAACCGGTTCGGTCCCCGGTCGAAAAAAAAAAAAAAAAAAAAAAAAAAAAAAAAAAAAAAAAAAACCCACACCGNTTAATGAAACAGAATGGAATTGACCTACTTTTCGACTTTGATCGTCTGGTCTCTAGGCTAAAAGGCTCTTCGGGTAACGCGCATTGTGCCGCGAAACTAACACGGTTTTGCTTGAATTTTCCCGCCAGCAACGACGCGAAATAGAATTGGAACGGAACGATGGAAAATAACAAGCGTTCGTTTAAGGCTGTGATTACGAATACGTTGGAAGTAATCAAACGTGTATGCATGTAAAATGAATACGAAAAGTATTGGAACATGCTCGCTTATTTTCCAACGAAACGTTTTCTTTTTTTTCTTTTCCTTTTTTTTTCTTTTTTTCTTTTTTTTTTTTTTGGTCGATATCAAATTTCCGCAGTCGCGCGAAACTGGCGCGAGAGTTAATACGTGCTTGGAGTTGTTAATTAAATGCATCGTAGAATGGTGTGCCAATACTTTTTTGCAATCATTGTGGACTTTTACGAATCGTTTCGATCTTCGTGCAATGTTGACGTTGTTGCAATCTCCTACGATTCGACTTGTTTATACTTTCAACAGCTCGTACGTTTAGATGCATTATTTACCAAACGAGCGAGGACTCGCACTGTTTCAAGAATACGTTTAACGTGAAAACGGAAAGTCACGCGTGCTAACAAGTATACCGTAGATATTTCTTCAAGGAAGTCTTTAGCACAGAATCGAGTACAATTTGTACTCGCTAATGCTTTTTGTTATTGCAAACCTTGTCACGACAGAGAACAAAGTTAAAACTAATACTTGCATCTAAACACAGATACACCTGATCGATGATTAAGTTCAAATTTTCAAAGTTCAGCCTCGCCCCCCCCCCCCGTTATTTTCTTTCATCGAGCTAGAGAAATTCTGCAACACAAAATGAAAGAAAACGAGCGCGACAAGATGCAAAAACACCAAATCCTGCCAAATTGTGCAACGTGCCCGTGTCTCAAGGTCGCGAGAATGGAGGAAAAGGAGGGTCTCGGCGTGCGTTCATCGCGATATCGCGGCGTGGAGACAAACGGCGAAGCTGCAGTTCGCATGTGCGCGACTACTGCACGTGGACACGCGTGTGCGTTACTCGTAAAAACGAGCGATGCTCGTCGGTTAACTACGGTGACATTCAAAATGTTTAGCCCAGTGTCTGCGGTGGCTGGCGCAGTAGAATAGTCAGAGAGCGGATGGATAGGTCGCGGCGAGAGAAGAGGGTGCCAGCCGGCAGACGCGGAGGGGTTCACGCACATCGGCGGCAACGCGTTTCTGCGTGTATATATTCGTGCGGTCGCGCGATACGCTCGCCCGCGCGCGCGTGTGTTAGCAAAATGGCCGGCAGATTTAGACTTACGTAACGCGCGCGGTCCGGTCGTCATGTTTGGCCCCAGCCATTTCGCTTCTCCGACTGACGATCGTGTGCAGGACATCCTGTCGAAGCTCGCACAATCGAAGACATCTTCCTCCGGCGATGGTGATTTCACGCTCCTGAGTGAGAAATTTCTGCTTAATATTTAAGAAGGAAATATATTCTATATCTAAAATAATAATAATGGAATCATTCGTTTAAAATGGTCCGCCAGACATTGATGTTTATTTAACTTAGATGAGAAATTTGTATTTGATATCTGAAAGAAAATGTATATAAAGAAAAATAGTAACGATATAATTATTTCTTTAACTGCTGTGAAATGGTCTGCCAGACATTTACCAAACATTTCTCCAGAAGAAATCTTGATATTTTTCTACGGGGATCATTTCACGCCCCTGAATAAGAAATTTGTGCTTAATATTTAAGAAGGAAATATATTCTGCATTCTATATCCTATATCCTATACTCTATAAAAGATAATAATGGAATTATTTCTTTTTCTGTTGTAAAATGGTTGGTGAAACATTAACCAAACATTGTTCTTAACATTTTTCTCCTGGGTTCATTTCACGCTGCTAAATAAGAAATTTGTATTTAATATATTGATGACAATAATGAAATTATTTCTTCTTTTGTTGTAAACTGGTCCGCGGGCTCATTTCTACAGAGAAATCTTGACTTTGCATATTATCGTGAATTGCATAAAGGCATAGTTTTTTGTAAGCGCGAGTGTCATGATGTGATTTGTCAATCATTCAAAATCAAAGATATTTGATTGAACGAATCTGATCCAATCTCGGTTGTATCGGTATAAACACCTATAACATGGATGTATCTGACGCTCATAGGAAATCCCACCTCAAGGCACAGGAAAAAAAGTTAAATTAAAAGTAGTACTGTTGCACGATATTAAAGTTTATAAAGTGCAATATAGATTTCGTTTTAAATCCTTGAAAATTTTTCACCGTCGCAGTTGTAGATGATAGAAAACATAACTTTTAATCCTTCGGAGACGACATCTAATATTCATTAATAACTCCTATAGATTTCAGTTATGTTAGTAATAATAATTAGATAGGTTTTATAATGATTTTTATAGTTTCAAATGATGGTCATTTATAATTACAAAATTTTTATTTTATATTGTACACATATTGTATTATATGCTATAAATATACATTATAATGTAATATATATTAATTATGTATATTGTACAATATTATATCATATAATTATGTTACATATTTATATATATAAAATTATGAAACTTTTGTTAAAATAACTTCTGATCTACAGTCAAACGTCATCTTTGAAGGATTAATTTGATATTTCGTAATTATTGAAAACTATTGAAAAGTCAAGATTTCTTTGGAGGAAGAAGTGTTTGGTCATTAATTGAACTGTATTCCAACGGGGAGAAAGAAATTGTTCCACAGCCAAAGTTTCAAGCGTCTTTGAATTTTCCGAAAGTTGGCGAACCGTCCTTGTCGGTCACGGAATCGAATCGAATCGAAAATTCGTTGTCGGTATTTCGATGTTTTTCTCTCTGTGCAAAAGTGAAAAACAGCGACGCCCGCACGATGAATTCATCCAGATCAACTGGTCGTTTCAAGGGTCAGCATATTAAGGCTTACGTAATGTCTTCACGTGTCGAAGACGATACCGAGGCATCTTTCTTATCGTTCGGCTAAAGTAACGGTTCAAACCCCGGTTCTGTTCTTTGTCCTTTATAACGTAGCACATATATATATATATATATATATATATATATATATATATATATATATATATATATATATAAAGTATAGCTCGCGTGTTCGCGCTAAGATTCGTCGTTGAACCGCGAGAGTCGGGTATGAAGCCTCGGAGTAACACTACTGCGACGTGTAAGTTGCCGTGGCCCGGCATCGATTCGACACGTAGTGTACCTACTCCGCGACACACTGTCGCGTAAAATTTGCCAAGGGAGATTGGCTCGAGTCGAAACAGTCGCATAAAGGATTCATAGAGAACTGGCAGTTGTAGTTGAGCAACTTGCTCAAACTTTGTGCCAAGCCGTTTGAAAAACCGCGGCTATAACTCCCGCCGATCGGAATTCGTTTCGACGTTTTGTTTCGTACCGCCGTTCCCGCAAGACTCGTCTTTCCAGTAGGACAGCCACGTCGCGATTAAACTTTCAGACGTTCCGCGAGCGGTGCTTACCATAAAATCCCCCCCCCCCCNCCCAGCAACGGCCATCGAATATCGTTCGAGCAGCGGAACGTAGCGCCAGCGAAACAACGCTCGCCTTGTCCAAAAGTATCGAAGCCAGGAGGGGAATTAGAAAAATGATCGGTCGATTTAAGCTTGCGTAACTTCACATGTCCCGCCTAGACAACCGTGTGTCCTCGACTGAAAGTCTTCTCCGAGTTATTTTTATCCGTGCTACGCACGTACTTGCAGGTCATATCGGGTATTCGAGATGTTAATTGGCCACGGAAACGGTACGGATTGGTTACACGCGAAATGCAAAGCAGTTTGATCATCCCACCCCGGAACAGAGGTTCTGCACCACGTTCCGCGCATACCTAGAAAACGAGGCTCCCTCCGTCCGAGAGATATCTTCGCGGTATGTCGAACGACTGGAACGAAATCGAGGAGGGTGTAAATCAACTTTTACGCGCGCTGAGCACTGGACGGTGCTAGAAAGCACTGTGAGAAAATAGAAAGTCAGGAAAATTCGGAACCGGTGTTCTCCATTACGACCGACTACAAACTCCGTTATCTCGTTATCGCGTCGCCGGTAGACGATTTGAGAAATTTGTAGAACGCGCGCGATGTCGGAAAGTCGATGCCCGAAACGATCATGTGAACCGCGCGAATATAAATGTTCGATAAATGAGACAAATATGGAATATCTCGTAAAACATTCGATATCGATTGGCGAGCGAAGCGAACGAAATATGTATCTTCTGGCGCCATTTTCTAGCTCTCTTCCCAGTTTTGCACGTATGTACGTACATGCACGACGAAAGTTCGATGGGAAGTAGCACCACGCCATTAGATTAAGGCTGGATGCGTATCTGAATAGGAATAGAGATCGCGTTGCCTCACTCTTCGAACGTTGCATTTATTCATTGAGCCGTGTCCAGGAAGGAAATGTAAAAATAAACGTTTCGACTATTCCGCCCGATATCATCGCGTTTGGCGCGACGGATGTTTACCACGTAGCATACGTGCATTAATTAGCAAACGAACGAGATCGATCGTTGCTCAACGTGAACCAGAGGAGGAACGTCGCCGTTCGAGTTTGTCTCCGTCGTTAATGGATTGCCGATGACTCGTACGACGCGACGTTCTCTTATCAAAACTATATACCGAGTTACGATCGCAAGTTTCGTCGACGAGTCGAAAATCTTGCGTTTATCATCTGATCGATTACGGGAAATAATCAAAAGGGCGAATGTCGTGTTATCAGCGTGTTTATGTTATATATTTCTCTTTCGCGGAAAGACACGCGCGAAAGAGAAATACTCAGTGTTGCGTTAATAGATGAAAGATCGAGTTAATGAAGCGACACGTAAAAGTTGGATAAACGCAAAAATTCTAACGGGAAAATGTAAACGGCGATCCGTATATTGTTAAAGTGTAAACATTGTTAGAATAATACAACGTTTACTAGAAATCCATTATCGTGGAACTGGAATCCCTTGGTTTGAATAAGAAATTGCTCGTCGTTGAACTGCGGATATTCATGCAAATTGATGATATATATATGAATACAATTAAAAAAGGATGAGCTTCGGATGAAAAACGATTTCACCTAATAAACAATTTTACTTCGAATATTTTTGTACGTTTTCATCTTTTAAAAGTTTCAGCAGTAAATTCTGTCGAACCTCGTGTATAATCTAGATTTCATTCATACGCATTTATAGCGCGTATGTACTAGGTGAAGAAGTGGGCAACGAGAAGAACAATAAACAAATCTTTGACATTGCTTCACAACATGTTCAAGAGACAGATTTCAATGACAGAAATTAACATAAATGAAACGTGAACTACAAACGAAATGATGCGACGTTCAATCCTCGATGAGTTAATTCACGTTTTGGTTCTCTTTGTGAAACGTGTATCAAAACAATGTTCTTCTCCTCCGTTTTTACGAAACCAATCTGCAAAGGATCTAATTTTTTGGAATTTTTTGGAAAGAGAGAGAGAGAGAGAGAAGCGGATTCGACTTTGTTCCACGATGACTTCGTGTGGGTCGCTGTCCAAGCCGCTCTTTAGAACAGCTAATGGACCAAGACTCTATTAATATTGATAATGGTTAAAATCAGGCCAATAAGCAGCCGTGGTACTGATCGCATTCGAGGATACGGTGTCTACGTACAGATTAACTTGCACCACGGCACAGCGTTCGTTTGCAGAGTAAACGATCGACCGACGTTCTTGCGCGACTTGTTCCTCGTCTTTTTTCTCACCTTTTGCCAACCGGCGTTTGAACTGTTAACTATGGATACTCGTAAACGTGTGATTTGAAAAGCTCATTTAAAACCGCGCCTCTAATTTACCCAGTTCGAGAGTAACTGTCACGTGCTCCAGTTCCGAATCTTCGTCGTCGATTATCATAATGAGAGAATATGGAGAAAAAGAAAAAAAAAAGAGAAGTGAGAAGTGAAACGAAACGTTAGAGACGAAATAATTTTCTGTACTCGCTGTGGTTTCGTCTCTCTTTCTCTCTATCAGTGGTGTTCGTAGCACTTATTAAGATCTTATCATCGATGACGTAAGTGTTGGACTGAGACACAGCTAGCAGTAAGACTAGCTTGTTCCACCAATTTCGCTGGTTTTTTGCTTGCCTTACGTCACTGTACAACCACGCAAAAAGATTTCAAACAATATCGACGGACGTTGAATTAATCGTTACAGCATTGAATTACACGCTTCTGCGCGCTAAGGTGTCCTTTAACGGGTGGCACCGCAGCTCGCCACTCTCGCTCGCGACGATCGTCTTCGGGATTTAATCGATATTTTTCCAACTTGTTCGCAATCGGTGGCTGGCTGCCGCCAAGTAGCTTTTCCATTACAGATTACCCGGGACGCACGGCGGACCGTTGCACGAGCTTTCCGAGTGCAGCGGACGTGTCGTCAACTGTAAAGCGGCGTTTACTAATTATCGCAGCTGCCATCGACACGCGCTTAATAATAGAACACCGAAATGATATTAGTTGTAAGTAATTGGATCGAGGAGGCACGTCAGCGGACGTTACCGCCCGCCGGAATTTCTACGTTTGATTGAGAAAGCCCATACACATTTTCGAGGGGGATCCCCCGCGAATCCGATGGTATGGTGTATCGAATTCGATCGTTATCTATCGGCGTGCAACGTTCAACGAATTCTATAATTAGACGCTTCGGGGAATTCGCGCGATCGTCGTGCGATTTATCCGCTCGCGGAACGCGCCGCACGTTAAGAGAGAGTAAACGTTTCGAAATATATCGGAGTAACATCGACCCGGTCGAGCCGTGAAACGCTGCCGCCGTGTTGCGGCACAGGACGTATTGCCTCTATTGCGCGTCATACGGGCAACGTTCAAACTTGTTTCGTCGTCGAGCTGCTAAATTGACAACGAACGATCATGCAGATTAGCCTGTACACGAAATTGCGGAGTTGGAAACGGTGGAAAGACGGGTCGGCTGATGCGCGAGCAGACAGCCGCCGCTCGTTCCTTCTTCCCCCCCCCCTTTTAAATCAGAAGGTTAATGCCAATAGCAATAATCGACGTTTTATTGTCGTCCTCTATCAAACAGAGTAACACAGTTTTACATATATATATATATATTATTTATTATAAAATATTTAGAATAAAATAACGTTATATAACAATCGACGTTTTATTATCGTCCTATATCAAGTAGAGTAACACAGTTATTTATGTATTATTTATTATAAAATATACATATATAATAAAATAATGTAATATAGGTATATAATAATCGACGTTTTATTGTCATCCCATATCAAGCAGAATGACACAGTTATATATTACATATTATATACACAGTTTTTATATGTATATATTATAATTTTAAATACATTTTATATATTTTATACATTTATTATAAAATATTATATATATAATATAACGTTATATAGGTATATAATAATTGGCGTTTCATTATTATTATAACACAGTTATATATTTTATATATACACACACTCACAATATTTTATAATAAATAAAATATAAAAATATGTACAATTGCGTTACTCTATTTGATACAAGACGATGATGAAACGTCGATTATTATACATATAACGTTATTTGCACCGGACGGACAAACGTTAGTCGCAAAAGGGGGATTTTCGTAACGGGAGAGCGTGAGTTCCGTTGCGTCGCGCGAAACTTCATTATATTGAAATAATCTCTCGCGAAGTTATCTCACGATTGCTGCGACAATGACGAGTGAAAAAAATAATCTGAAGCGACGAAATGAAGTTTCGCCAGTCGTTCGACTTCGAGCTGTCGATCGTTTGGTCGCACTTCTCCAGATCGAAGCGAGGTTAAAACAGTGCCACCCTCGTGTTTTCCTCCCCGCGGAGTTCCACTCTCTCGACTCGCAACGACGCGCCGTTAGAACTCCACGTCGCAGCTGCTTTTTTATCGATTCTTTGGAGGCTCGAGCCTTCCTTCCACCTTGACGTCGCCTCAAAATCCTACGACCGACTGCATCGCGCCGCGCCCGACGAATTAATCCTCGCGTTTTACATAGCCGCTTGCTAGTCGGCGTCATTCACGGAGCCACAGAAAATTTCGAGTGTGTCTTCATTTTCCGCGAAGCAGAGGAACGCACTGAAGGAATGAACTCGTAAGATCGTACGGCGAATAGAGGAAATTTTCGCTGGTTCGTGATTTTCAGTTGCGTTTGAATTGAGGTTACGACGGCTCGAAGACTCGAATTTTCTAATTGAAACGTTCGAGCAACGTTTATCGCATGTAACTTTCATTTTGAAATTGAAATCTATCTATTAATTTTGGCAGTTTCGAACGACGAATTTCGATTGCAGTTTCGACGTGAAACTCAAAATTTCATGGCAATTTACCTAGAACCAGAGCACCTTGTCTATATTTATCAGAGCCGAAATGAAAAGTTTTCAGTATCATCAAGGGAAATGTGTTTCGTACATACAAATTTAAGGCTGTACACCTAATTAGGTTACTGCTATCTATTCTTATTTCGTTTCTAATAAATAATCCGCTTGCTTCGATCTAAACAGAGGTCAGCCTCTACACGTTCGACTAGCTCCTAGCACAGTTACTCGGAATTGAGTTGATCGCGTACAATTATATCTAATTTTCAATCGGCAATAAGTCAAGATTCGTACTATCGATTCTACCACGTTGCCAGTATTGTTTCTGACATCGTTATTCAATGGGCTGATAAAATTTCGCAAGAGTTCTCCGTTTAATTAAATTAGTCATTTCTAAAATGATTTTAGATTGGTCAGACTCTAAGAGTTTCGGACAATACGAGAATTCCAGCTGCACAGTGACACATGACATATTTTTTACAAATATTAAATATTGAATATTATTATCTTATATATCGAAGAAAAGCGTCTAAACACTGAGTTTCACGAGCTCTAGACTCGTGTGATGAACTAGATCCTAAAAA
>NIPQ01032319.1:0-12074 GCA_002806875.1 Lepidotrigona ventralis hoosana
AATGGCGAATCGAATGGTTTATTCGATCCACGCGATTTTAAAGCAATTTAAGCCCAATTATGACCTGTAACCACGTCGCCTCTAATCTCATGAGCCAATGGCCACGTGCCTTTCCTTCCATCGTTTCGTGCATGTTTCTTTCTCAGCAAATGAAAAAGTAGACGCGTTGATGAGAGCGTCACGTGTGTGCAAATACCGAGGTTTGAGAATGAAAGAAATTAGAAGAAAAAAAATTTGAACAACATTGACAGACCGACTGCGTTACTCGCCCCGAGATGACAATGGCGTGTGCTTGATCGATCGCAAACGTAATAGGAAATGCACATATGACGAGGTCTTCATGGCTCGTTGCTCGCCGAAGTAAAGCCTAGAGGCACGTTTATAATGGAGAGAGCATGCACTTGTCCGATCTGCTGCGGTCTAAAATCTGACGCTCCCTCCGGATACCGACGGCACCCTCGCTGATGGCCTCGTTTCCCCTCGAAGTGGATACTGTATCTCTACATTTAGCAAGTTTGAACGATAGCTGCGCGCTCTAAAAAGACCTGAGAGGACTGAGTTACAACGAGAGATAGAGAGAGAGAGAGAGAGAGAGAGAGAGCTCCGGCTCATACAATGACCACATCTGTTTGCAATTGAAACAAGTGGCTCGATCTTTCTGGTTTTATCCGTTTATTGGTACGAACGTTCGCCCGACGCGCAACGAAACCCACTTCGACTCCTCTTCCTCTTCTGGCGTAATTGATCGATCTGGAGTATCAATTTTGAATGGCCGCTTGTTTAGAAAGCACCTACTACATCTATTTGGTCGAGAGCGGTTCGTTCGGTCGATACCCCGAGTTTGACGATCGTTCGCATGTCAACGTCTTTTACAAACGCACGTGCATGTAAGTCGAAGTTGTGGAAAAGGAGGGAGAGAAAAGGTGAGATCATCGTTAGAAACTCGCGAGGAACGAGAAATGGGGAATAAGCAATATCTCGAGGACATTCGCTTTATGGATAACTGTCAACAGTCGTTTCCATACCGGTAAGCAGAGATGATGTTTCAATAAGAAGCGGCAGTTAGGCGTCTCCAGCGTGCATTTCGGCCACCAGGCATTGTCATTCCCATATCTGAACGACCGTTGTTTGCAATGGTATCGCAGGTACCTTGCGCACCATTTCTACCTTTATACGCACGTGAAATCGCCTCTATGCAGTGTTACTTTTGATTACGTCCCGCACAATGCTCTCGCGTTAGAGACTACGCTATCGTGACTAATCACCAACTAAACGTCGCTTGAAAACGTAATTGAACGCGCTGCTTCGTTCTTATTACAAAAATATATAGTCGCGATAATGTAAACGACGATTCCATTTGTACCTATCCATTCAATTTAAAAAAAAAAAAAAAAAAAAAAAAAAAAAAAAAAAAAAAAAAAAAAAAAAAAAAAANTACGTAAATGACAAAGTGTCGCAGGTCGTACGATAGATTGGATGTTATGATGCACGTAGAACGAAACGGACTATAGCGCTATTGTCTAGCTATTGTCATCGAGAGAGGGTATGGATGGCGAGACGCCTCGTTGGTCACCAAAGGACGGTGCCTTCCTCTCAATCTGTCATAGCGGTCGCGAAAACCTGCTTTTCCCTTCCTCTCCTCCTCGTTTCTGTTTATAGACACCGACGAAGCTTCGGGTCCGTAATCCAAACAGAGGGTTGCCATATTCACTCACCGTAACCATGCACCATGTGTTCATCCACCGATAGACGACTACTGTACAACCAGCGTGCACAAATATCTGCGGATCCGAGGCGCAGCGATTTTATCAACTCGCCAAATATAAAACCGAAGTGTAAAGACGAGATAATTCTTAAGGAAATTTTTTTACAAACGATCCCGTTTCAGTAAGTTAATTCGTTGCTCGCGTCGGTGAGACGAAGCGGTACTAATGATTGCTGACTTTCCCAGTTGATCCCTGTAATTAGGTAGCGTGACTTATGATTACCGACAGTCTGGGAAATTCGTCATATCTCGACGAAAATCCTTTATAAAGCATCTCGGATTACCACGGGGTTCGATCGAACCAGAAGAAGAGGATGATTCATTATTGCTGCTGACTGGTGTTTGCCACTACTACTATGTACAGGATGGAGAGAAAACTTTGTACGTGGTCGTCATAGATGAATTCTACACCTTCGATTTGATGGAGCTACACGTAAAGAACTTGCCGCAGAATTTCAAATTTCTTTTTTCATTTTTTTTTTCATTACGAAGATGAAACTTTTCCAAGGAATATACACTGAAAATAAATATTGCGGACGCGTGCTTGCTAACAGCGACTTTATGATTCTAGACGCGTGGATGTCTAACATTACGAATAATGTTAACAGTTTTATCATTTGATTATGATGACAGAACTACGATAATTTAAATGTAAGTGAAACTTAATCCGGAAACATAAAGTCGCTGTTAGCACGCAGATTAAGAAACGTTTTTTTGCTACTTTTCGAGGAAACTATTAGATGGCGACCTATGGTTCCTTGGAAAAATTTTATCTTCGAGTAGAGTACAATGCAAGAAAAAAAAAATTGTTTTTGACCTTGAAATTCAATTTTACGGACAATCTTTTCTTTCCAGCCTGTACATATATTTACGTGTGATGTAGATATACGTACATACGTGGGTACTATTTGCGACGTCAGCTTCTGATAGGATATAAATCTTGAGTTAGTCGAGGCGGGAACCTTGAGTGTGCTGTGGGCCACGACGTACCATGTGTTTCGGTAAAGAGCATCTGCACGCGAATACGCAAGAAGAGAGAAAAGAATTCCTCCTCTCTCGTTTTGACCGCGTGTCTCACCCCTTTCGGGGAGCCCTTGCTCCACGCTGGGACCCCAGCTCGACCTCAACCGCAGCGCTAATTCACGGTCGGTGACATCTCGTTGCCTTCGTAACAAGTACCATTGTCCTGGACAACTCGATCGGCCGCCATCGACTGCCACCCTCCGATTCAATGCCCCGTGTCCAAAGTGCCTACCTGCTGGAAGAGATGTTCAGTGAACAATTTTTAAAATCGATCGATGCCACGCGTGGTATATAATTGTTTGTTTGAAAACAAACGTCCTCGGCCATGCGTCTCCTCTCCTCTCCGTTCGCAGTTTCATCGAGACGAGACGAGTGGGTACGCGCAGATGTCGCTCGCCACTTTTGCCTGCTTGTCGTATCTCTTTGTTCTTTCTGCAGCTTGAAGCTTGAAGTACTTTTCACGTGAGAAAATTGTAATCAAACGATGAGAAATTAGAAATTAAAGCGTGAATAGAACGACGCTTACGCGATTAAAGAGAAAGAAAATGCATGATTTAAGAATCGATTCGAGCATTTTTCTCGAAATGCGGGTAACACGTTTGGCAATGTAAATTCGTAGCCAAGGTGCGAACGAACTGAGCGTTTCGCAATAAACAGGCATAATTGGTCGCGCATCGCTCGAATAGATACAAGCAAACAGCATATCGATATACCAGCCGGCCGTCGAATTCGGTTGGGCCGGGTTGCCAGTGTGTTCGTAACTTGTTATGAAATGCAAACACGTTCGTACTGGGGTGCACACTTTCGCGCTCTCTTTCTCTCCAGCGCGTCATTTCTCTCGTCGCCGCGCTGTTCGAACGAGAGAGCGCCGCCTCTCCGCTATCCTGTATGCAAAGCAAATGTATCATATCACACGGGCCCCCAGGGCTGCATTACAAGCCCGATCATAGTATGTTTCCAACCGTATTAATACGCCCGTAAAAATGCAACCTCTATTTCGCGACTCGGCCCAACTAAACTGCCCGCTAATTCCATTTGCTGGCGACGCGCCGCCACCGAGACCGCGCCACCACCAACGCCACCACCACCGCGCCACTCTGCTCGGCCACCCTCGTTTTTCTACTGTCCATTTTCTACCGTTCCTTCTTTCCCCGATAATTTATTATACACACGCCGCTCGGCTTTTCACCGTCAAATATTGACGAGAACGTTTAAACAACGCCCAGTGGAAAAAATAACGAACGCGAACGCGTTGGCTACTTTTTTTTTTTCTCTCTTCACTCTCCACGCTAAAAACGTGTACGCGAAAAACGATTCGATTTAATTATGCAACCGCACTGGTGGATCATTTCTGGTCGGTCTCTCCTCTTTCAGTTTTCTTCTTCTCGACGTGACTTCGAAGGGGAAAAAAAACGTTAATTGCGAACAAAAAGCGTAAGGGAAGGTCAAAATCCAGAATCTCAGCAGCTGATGTGAAATATTCGACGATATGATCGATGTGATCAACGATCTGTTAAAAGCGATCTGGGGTAACGCTCTCCGTATCTCGCGACACCGCGTTCACAAACGATTAACCCCTACTTTTATTTCTCCACGACGACGTTGGTGGATCGTTTCCGTGGCCACGGACGGGTAGGTTATGTGCCGGATGATGCCGGACGAGTAGTCGGGGACCAACGAGTGATAATAAAACCTGAACAATCAAGCGGCACGTGTAAAACGAGCGCAAGTGAGAAACGAAACTACGAGAGGAAACGCGGAATGCCTGGGCGTCTGACGCCGGACCTCGTTGGATCTCGCAGGATCGAGACGATAAAAAGCAACCTTTACGGCGTGACGGAATTACCGCCGCGCCACCTTTGCTTCTCTTCTTCGTCCCCTTCGTTCCTTCCACCCTCCATCACGGAGCTCGTCTCTCCTCCTTATTTCGCCGCGTTGTAATTGCGCTGCCGGTGAGATTGCGTCGTTGGTGTTTTGCCGATGCGCGTAATGAGCTTCTCAACGTGTTTGCGGGATCACCGGAGCAAGCTGTCCGTGCGCGAGCAAACAACGGACAAACGAAATAGGTAAATAAGTTTCCGGAAAATTTCGGTGGAGGGGGAAGGGGGTGCTGAAGCTTCTCTCGGATATCTATCGCGGTGGCTAGCTACGCGTAATAGCGAATTTACAGAGGAAACAAGGAAACAGGGTGTCCAAATTAACCGAGCCGTGGAACAAACAGTGGGATATTGCACGCAATGTGTCGCGAACGGGGCCCGGAATCAGGCCTGTGTAAACACGGTTAATGTGCGAAATACACACATCCCACAGTGGCTGATATTGCGAGGAACGTGTCGTCGGACACAAGACCCTGACGCCGCGCGCGTGCTCCTTTCGTACGAAGCTTTCGTCCTTTCCTTTGATTACCACTGGGAGCCGACCAACATATTGCACCGCTGTGTCCAACGTTTACACCAACGTTTCTAACGCAAACAACGTCACGCGTTCGAGAACGATCGCTCGCGGACTCGACTGCATTATAGTTGCCGTTTCTTTCCTTCGTTCCGTTTGCGCAGTTCGCGTCGAGGTCGACTCACTCGTACGTGAGAATACGCGCGAATGTAGTGTGTTTGTTTCTTTTCGAAAATCGATAACCAACGGAATGGGCGAGCAATCCAGCAACGGTGGTTCGATTTCGAGGGAAGAAGAAAGCGAAAAGCAAACAGAGGAAAAAAAAAAAGGAGAAAGACGCGAAACACGGACGATGATAATTATTTTAAACATCACGAACGATCGCACGAATGCGCGAAACTCCACGGGTGGGTGATCACCCGTTCGCGGGTTCCGTCAGGGGTGGGAGAAGCACGCAGAGGGATCCGGGTGCGTTTACGCAATTACTTGATATTACTGCTCTGGGCATCGGTAACTCTACTAGCTCTCTACCAATAAACGCATAATCTCGTAATACCATTGATTTTCAATTCGTTATTTGCCCGCCCTCGGCGGGGTTCTCAAATGGAAGAAGTGATTTTGCGCAGTTTAATCGGCTCGGTGCTGTCGATTCGATTCGATACCACTGCCGACCGACCGTAATCTCGCCACTCTCGATAGACTTTCGAATCCTTCTTCAAAGAAAAATGCGACTGTTGTACGCTCTCTTTCTCTCTCTTTCTCTCTGGTAAAATCGTCCGAATTTCATCGCGTTACAGTTTGAATTCTTACTCGAATTCCGATTCGTCTTTGTCTCGAGCGTCAACGAAAACTCGTTCGAAAAGGTGTCTTTCACACACACACGTACACACGTACACACGTACACGAGACAATGGTAAATTCCGCGGATGAGAGTCGCGGAACGTTTACCGCGAGTGACTGTTCGATAATTACAACAAAATACGTTAATATCACCCTCTCTGTATGAACTGCCGTTCAGGTGACCCTTCGCGGTGCATCGGTCTGTGCGTCGATGCAACAGACCGTTTCAAATAGGTAATGCATGCGATATTAACATTGGCAATTTTTCGTATTAATTAACCGGGAATATGCGGTGGCGTCCAATTAAAGCCGATAAAATGTGTATGCCGGCATAGCGATCCGAAAGAACCTTTTCGCATGGCCCATTTAATAAATAAAATAGCGTATTCGTACATTATACGTACTGGCACTTATTTCGTTGCTATTTTTCCCGATGGTGCCATAAACGAACGTCTAGACTCATCGTCGATGATGATGATGATGATGATGATGATGATGATGATGATGATTTTGCTCGTTTGCTATTCTACAATCATCGTCGCAGTTGTTTTGACATCTAATTACGCGCTCGTGTGTGGCCGTGCCATCATCGCTTTTGAGGACACTTCGAACACCGAATTTCGACAAAAGTGACAAAATTGCCTGTTTCGTGCGCCAGCTCTTGTAAATTAAATATTGGTGAACGTAGTCTGGGATCGGCTCAGATGTTGAGAACGCGTTCGTCTTCCGCGCGCTTCGTTGATTCGAAGAAACGTGTTGATTTTTATTCGTTAGCGAACGAAAGTTAACAAAGACGGCGAGAATTTCCCAATATTTCCGTGTCCAGAGTTTCGTCACGACGAGACAAATACCAAATCGATATTCCAACAAGACTTGAACGCCTTTGTTGCCTGACGTCATCGTCCGTCCGTAAGTTTATGCAAAGGGGTGGCAGGACATCGGGTTGGCGGGCAGTGGATACCTACATAGGAGGACAAGATGGCGTCTTCCCATGAGAATTCTCGAACGAGGCCGCAATCCAGCGAATACACGTCCCGTCGACAGCGTTGGAAACCTTCCCCTTATCCCTCCGCCCTCCTCTCCTTCCCTCCTCTTCCCTTCCCTTCTCTTCTCTTCTCGTCTCTTCTCTTTTTCACCGTTCTTTCATCTGTTTCTCGTCCTTCCGTTTTTCGCTTCTTCTTCTTCTTCTTCTTCTTCTTCTTCCTCTTCCTCTTCCTCTTCTTCTTCTTCTTCATTTAACGTCGTGCGTGGCTTACGCGTATTTGGCGTTACCTGCCTCGTGCCTTTCGCCAACTTTTCCCCCAAAGGGGAAAGTAGAGGTACAGGTGCTCGTGTATACGAGCGCACGATCGTGAAAACTTGATGAACCGTACGTTGGCACGCGAGTATCATCTATGAATTAGCTGTCGATATTCCGTAGCAAACGGCACCGGCTGCTAATTCCGTTAGACCCTCGGCCACAAGTTCAGTGCGGTCGTTCCTCAGACGGAAGAAAGGAAAACGAAATTTCCGGCAAAAGCTCGAGTTTCAGCGCGAACACACATTTTCCCGTCGATCACAGTCTCTTCATCTTCCCAATGAAAATCATTCGACAACTCCGCCTATCCGCAGGATAGTGGGACGCGTGTATGTGTTTAGCCAAGGGTTAAATACCCTCTTAAAATTATTCTCTCTTTTTTTTTCCTACGTAACAGGCGCAGATTAGAGAAAACAGGAAACAACGTGTCGTCAAAGGCTAACTGCACGGAGTAAGTTACAGTTTCGGTAGTCTTCGAGCTGTAGGTAGAGAAGCCGGAGCGTGTCCCTACGGCCCTCGTGGGTGTCCTATCTTCGACCGGCGCATTCTCCATCCCCGTAACACCGTATCACCTCTCTCCGGAACGATTCCTCGACCTGGATGCATCGTTACACTTTGGCTAACTGGCCGAATTCCCCGCGTTCATCCCCCAAAACGATCGGCTAACGACTCGCCACACGACCACCGCCTCCACCCCCCCACGACCACCGTCCGATGAAATCGGCAATATACACGGTCAGCGGTAATTCGCAGTGCTTAGCGGCGATGTCGATTGCTATCCCGCGAAATCTCTAACATCGCCATCGCCCTTTCACGGACGAGTATCGCAGTTCAGAGCTGTTCGCAACACAGGTAAGATGCGATACTAATTCGCTCGTGCGTCATCAGCTTCGATCGTTGCCGTAAATCTTTCGGACGAGGACGCCGTTCAACGCGAGATGACAAACGAGATCTCGTCGTCGAGAGGGGGAGAAGTGAAAGAAATCTCTCGCATTATGGGTATCGGAAAGGAAATGAAAAAAATGGCAACTGCGGTTCTATCCGCTTGTGTGTGTGTGTGTGTGTCTATGTGTCATACGGATCGCAGAATGGTCAGCAACGTATCGAGTGACCGTAGCAGCTTATCACTAATTCACAGAAACGTAGATCCCTGGATATAAAAATAATTTGCTTTATGGAAACAGACGCGTCCTCGATGCTGGCAGGAGGGGTTTTACTTACGGGGTTGCGGCTCTACGTCCGTCGATCTGTGTAGAATAAATCATGAACTGCTTTCTCGAACTACGACAAAATGTATAGAAATGTCCCTGCATTTTCAGATAGCCGATCGGCTGTGAATTTATTTCCTTCTTCCTTTTTTTTTTCTTTTTTTTTTCTTGCCAAAACAGTATTCACATCGCAATCATCTTACTAGTATTCACGCAGTTTAACTTTTTAAACAATCTACCAAATTGCAAAAGACGCGTGACGGGCGTATACGTGAATATATGTACAAGTGAAACGTTTAGTCGTACAAGGTGCCAAATTATTAATCAATGTCTAAAAGATGCATCGTGACGCATTACATAAATTTATTTTCGTACAAAAGTATTCTATTATATATGGAACGCGTAGCTTGCTTGTTAATGTAAACAGCTTGAATAAATGATGCAATAAATGCGTTATTCGATTATAATTAAATGCTCGGCTTAATAATGCATACAACCGAAATTAAATCAATATTCACCGATTAAAAACAACTTTCTGTTTTATCTCGCGTTTGAAAACTACTGCGGATTAACTGTTTCAACATGTGGCTGTTAAGAATGTGAAAGAAATTAGTTCGTCACGCCTGCGAATAATATTTTCCAAGGGAGGAAGGATTAATCGTGAAGTTTGTGGGCTGTTGTTATCAGTGGAGAGAGATAATGCCCGAAAGGTTTGGAGCAAAAACGCAATGGCTAATGACGTTGACGCGGCAACCTGTTGTCCAGACCTTTTGAATGGGAGCACAGAAGCAGGATAGGCGTGCTAATAAATGGTCCCGTCCGGAGGCGCATCTGCGTAGCAAAAACTTTGGCCGAAAACCTTGAGCACCCCTCAGGGGGCACTGCGCGCCCCCGCGTTCTCCCCCTTCCGGAACAGAGGCCGGTATTATCATTATAATCGTGCACCACCGATGCGCTGATCAGCTGTATTGTCACACCAAATGCTGAACTTCCAACCAGACCCATTACGCGTCCCATTATCGCCTTCTCTTTATTATTTTGTTCCATTTTTTATACGTGTACTCTCTACGGTACAGAGTTTCAAGTGCAAGAGTTTTAATCCGACTAATTCGTGCGTTTCCCGTCAGACTCTGTCAGAGAACGTTGAACGAAATGATCCATGATTTGGACGTCCTTCCATTTCCACTCTCTTACTCTTCGCGCAATGAAAATTACGACGCTAATAACATTGTTACGCAACAAGACACGATGAGTACGATGTAAAATCAAATAAAGCGACAACAATCAGATTCCTACTGATCGATAGTTTGCAACCGTTGTCACCGGCAATCAGCTGCCAAACGGAAGATTTCCAAGTGCTGGCCGGTTTTAATGCGAGACGTTGCAAGTACGTTTAACGAGTGACAGGTTGATGGCCCTCCACTCAATTCCCAGCCAAGACAAGAATAATCACGCAGCCACTTCACGATCCGCGCATGTGACTGCAAACAAACTCCGTCATAGAATTCAGGACAGTTCTGTTCTGCACGCACATGTCCCGAATTCGTGAGCCCGAGGGCTGCCACCCCACATAAGCGTCACATATGTCGGGGCATCTTTGGCAGGAACCCCCGTGTTGCCTTGGCTGGTTATACCAAGGGTGGTTCACCTATGTATGCCATTACAGCGGGGCAAATGCGGTTCGCTGCTGAGACACGCCTCTGCTGGCTTTCAAAGAACCAACCAACTCGCACGCAAAATTCGCACCAAAAACGCCAGGACAACAAGTGCACTATCTCGATACTCGTTTCCTCGTCGAAGTTTCGTTTTTACTGCTTTTCACCATTAGACTGACTTGTCTAATTTCAATGTTTCAATAGAATTCGTGACCGTGGTTACGATAACTTTTTCAAAGGATCCTTGGACCGAGCGATCTCGACGAAGATTGACATATGCCGGGGCAAAGTTCTGCGTACGGTAGAACAAACACGGAAACCAGAATCGAAATATTATCGTAGTTCGGTAATAGGCTCAGAGAGGTTCGACGTTAGGCGACGTTAGGGGTGAGCTTGCAAAAGCAAGCGGCAGTAACGCGCGATAGGCCAACCCCACTGATTTGTTATTGGATTTGGTCAGCGCGGTGATGCTCATTTGACATCATTGAGACGTTTAGCCGCGTTGACTAAACTGTTTGTTCATCCGAGTATATTTAAGCTGTAAGTCGTTGCTCGAATCTCTTCTCGTCAGCTGCGATGTAGAAATCAATCACCTACGGTCGTAACAAAGGGAAAAAATGATGAATAATTGAAACGATGATCTGCATGAAATTGAAAACGCGATTTGTAAAAAACGATAAAGGCAACGTGTTGCTCGCGGCTACGAAGTAGATATTTTGCAGATTTAATCGTGAACGGCAATCGAGAACGCTCGAACGGGATGGTAGATATCAAATTTTTCGCCAGCGAATCAACTGGCTATTTTGTTCCTTTTTTGCACGTATCAAAGAGTGGAGAAGCAAAAAGTGGCAGCTCCACTTTTAAATGGGCTCTGGTACTCTAGGCTGCTCGCGTCGTTGCCATAAGATGGCAATGTTACAGGCCGTTGGGCAGCCGAGAAGGATCCCATGAATCACGACTCTGAAACTCTCTGAGAGAGAAAGAGAGAGAGAGAGAGAGAGAGAGAGACGAACTTTAAGGGAAAGAAAAAGAAAAAGAGAGTGAAACCGGTTTGGCACGCGCACATTTCGAACGCCTGCGGATCTTCATTAAACTTCATTATCCTATCACGTGACGTAGATTTATGTTGGGACCTTTTGCTTTGATCGACGATCGACACAGTTCCACGACTATACAGCGTCAGTGCAATCAGTGTCTATGGAAAAAACAGCCAAGATGTGAAACTCGTAAATTTATTTAACACTAGACATTTCCGGCGGGATATTTGAAATTGAGAGTTTACCTGAGAAACGTGTATTATTTATTAGAACTACAAGTTTCAAATATTCGTGCAATTTTATTACTTTAACATAATCAATGTGACTTTAAATATGGACAGAAACACAACTGTTTATTTTAATTATTACGATTTACACGTAAAATATTTTACGTTTGTTCCCCAGCGTTGACAAAAAAACAAAAAACCGTAAAATTTTCATTCACTCGTTTATGTGTTTAATATTTTTCTTATCCAACCAAATTCAACTTATAAACTTATATGTCTGTGACGTGTCTGAAAGTGTCGAGAACCTTTTGTTTACGTCACGACTGGATATTTCATACTCGAGCGTTCGCGAATGCGAAAGACGTGCTTGAAAAAGATCGCTGAGGAGAAGAGGGACGAAAGTCAAATTACCCGACGCAGAACGCATTATCTTTACTTGATAGACCCCGCGCTCTCGAAACAGTGACTCTCAAGCATGAATCTTCCGGAGAAGGAATTTAAAAACAATAGGTTCCCGACAGGCAGAAGGTAAGAGCGAGAAGCTCCCTTGTTTCCCTCTTAAATTCTCGATTTACCGGGATCGGTCCCCTCCAACGCGCAAACTTATTCAAACAAATTCCACTTAATTACA
>NIPQ01032325.1:0-12049 GCA_002806875.1 Lepidotrigona ventralis hoosana
TAATAATTATATTTCATTCCAAAAACAGAAATCTGTGATGTATCATATGCGATAAATAATATTACATGATATTTATTTACAAAAGTGTTGTGTACATTGTGAACACCACGATGCGTCGAATAATATAAGGCCACAAAATCGATAAGATATGCTGAAAGAAGGATTGTGGAAAAATTTGAATTGTCATATGTAAACCTCACTCCACGTACCAGAATTCCGTAATGGTAGAGGATTGTTAAAATGTATTACGTTTTTTATGTACAAAGTGTAGTGTTCACTGTGAACGCAGCGATGCGTAGGATAATAAAATGCCATAAAATTGATATGATATATTGGAATAAGGATTGCGGAAAATTTTGAATTGCCACATGTAAACCTCATTCCATATACAAAAACTCCGTAATATGTCAGGCTCAGTAAATAATATAAAGTGGTATTTACGTAGATAAACATTGCGTTCATTACGAATCCCGAAATGTGGAGGATAATATAAGGCCACGGTCGGTACGATATATAAACAGAAAGTATGTGAAAAATTTTCAACTCTCATATGAGAACTTTGTTCCACGTTCAGAAGCATCGTAATATATCAAATTCGATAAATAATATTATATGATATTTACATACTAACGAATGCGGTATATTGTGATATCCGCGAAGTGTAGAATGATATATGAGCATAAAACTGATATGAAAAATGCACAGAATGACTGAAATATTTTGAAGGGATATATTTAAACATCGTTATACGTACCGGAAATTCGTAATACTTCGGGCACGATAAATAACATTATGTATTACTTATTAACACAAAAATGCTTTTCATTGTGTTCCCCGCGATGCGTAGAACAATATTAGACTATAATACGGATATCTGATCAACAGTGGATCTGGAAAATTTTGAATCATGGTATGTAATCCTTATTCCACGTACCGGTACTTCGTAATATTTCAGGTCCGATGAATTATATTAGGTGTTATATATTTACAAAAATTGATATTCATTGTGAACCCCTCAATGCGTAGAATAATAGAAAACCACAACATAGATATGATATATTGAAAGAATAAATGTGGAAAATTTTGAGTTATCATATGTGAACATAATTCCACGTTCCCAAACTCCGTAATATTTCAGGCTTTGTAAATAATGTTAGATGATATACATTTACAAAAAAATTGCGGTTGTTGTAAATGTTGCGATACGTAGAATAATATAAAGCCACCAGATAAAGATAATATATTGATACGTTGAATGTATGAGAGTCTGAATTTCCTCATGTAATCCTCTTTCGCCGTAGCGGAACTTATTAACACTTTTGGGTCGATAAATAATATTAGATGACATTTGTATGCAAAAAATTGTATTCATAGCTTTGCCCGCGTTGCGTAGAATAATGTAAGACAATAAAATCGATGTGACATGTTGACACAATGAATGTCGAAAATTTTGCATGGTCATACGTTGCCTCGTATCAAACCGGAGCACAGTAATAATTCCGTCTTAATAAATAATCAAATATTGTTCTTATAAATTACAAAATTGTAGACGTAGACGTTGATTCCCTAGTGACGTAGATTAATATAAGTCTATCAGATCGAGATAATATGTTGACAGGATTAATGTGGAGAGCTTTGAAGTGTCATACGAAAGCGCCGAACCGAATTGGAATTCCAAAATATTATGGTGTCGATAAATAATATTAGATGGTTCTTATATAATTAAGAATTTTGTTCAGACTGATCCCTGCGATGCGATGAATGATATGTTGCCATCAGATCGAAATGTTGTATTGACAGAATGAATTTCCTAAATTTTGAATGGTCATATGTAAGCCCCGAAAAGTCACGGAGGACCATAACATTTGGGGTCGGTGAATAATATTAGATCGTAGTTGTATTTTAAAAAACGGTGCTCATTCTGGATGTTAAGAATGATATAGGGATGCGTAGAATAATATAGGGCCATTAGAACGACATAATATATTGACAGAATATGTGTCGATTTTGATTTGTCACGAGTAGCCTCTGAACCATACTGGCGAACTATAATATTTCGGGGTCGATAAATAGTATTAGACGGCATTATGTATAATAAAATTGTGTTCACTGTGAACCCCGCTATGCGCAGAATAACAGAAGATCATCAGAACGAGATAACATATTGACAGAATGAATATCTAAAATATTGAGCGTTATATATTAGCCCCAAACCATCCCGGAACACCAGAATGTTTTAGAGGTGATGAATAATGCTGGATAGCCCATATATATAAAAGAATTGTGTTCTTGTGTTATCTATAAAAGAATGCGTAGAATAGTATAAGACTATCATCGAGATAATGTACTGATACGGTGAGTGTCGAGAGTTTTCAAAGTGCGTACATAAAAAACAATCTTGCCTGTAAAACGTAATATTTCCGTGTCGATAAATAATATTAGCTCATAGTTATATATTAAAGAATAGTGATCCCCTCCATGAGTAGAGTAGTATTAGACAATGAGGTATATTTCATTAATTGACAGAATGAATGTCGGAAAATTTGAAAGGTCACATGTAAACCCCGAGACAAAATGGAGGACTGTAAAGCATTAGTGTCGTTAATAACGATACATCATATTTATATATTAAAAAGTTGAATTCATAGCGATCCCAGCAACGTGTAAAATAATTAAAGACCATCAGATGTAAATAATATATTGATACGGTGTATCGAGTGTCGCGAATTTTCATGTCGCGTTTGTAAACCTCATTCCACGTACAGAAACAACGTAACAATTCAGAGATCGATAGATAAGGAAAGATCATCGTTGTATACTAAAAAATTGCGTTGGTCAATCAAAGTGATTCCCGCGATGCGTAGCATAATATAAGGCAATCAGATCATTATAATATAACCGTCAGACCGAATTTCGGAAATTTTGAATTGGCTCATGTATATCCCGGACCGTACCGTAATATTTCAGGAACAATAAATAATATTAGCCCATTGTTCAATATTAAAAAGTTGTGTTCATTGTGGCCTCCGCGAAGCATGGAATAATATAAGACAATTAGAACGATATAATAAATTGAAACGGTGACTGTATGCATTACAAGGAGTACATGTACACTTCATTTCACGTATCGAATAGCCATAATATTTCATGGTCGATAAATAATATTAGATAGTCGTTATATATTAGAAATTTTTGTTGGTCATCACCGCGATACGTAGTATAATATAAAACCGTCAGTTCGATATGGTATATTGACAGAAATAATGTCGATAATTTTGTATTGTCACATGTAAACCTCGAACCGTACCGGAGGACTGTAATATTCCGGGGCCGATAAAAAGTATTAGATCGTATTTATATATTTAAAAAAAAGTGTTCAGAGTGATTAACGCGATGTGTGGAATAATATAAGACACTCGAGTCGATATAATATATTGTTACGGTGAATATCGAGAGTTTTCAATGTTACATGTAAATCTCATTCCTCTTGTACACTTACAAAGCTTTGGGGCTGATAAATAATTTTAGAATGTTTTATATATTAAAAAATTGTGTTCAGAGAGATCTCTGCGATGCATTAGAACGATGGATAATAAATTGATGAGATGAAAGTTGATAGATTTCAGTTGACATATGTAAATTACATTCTACATACGGCAAATGCGCTACATTTCAGAGCCGATAAATATCATTAGATCAACGTTATGTAAAAAATATGTTTTGATTTATATCACCGAGATGTGTAGAATAATACAAGACTATCAAATCGAGGTGATATATTGATATGATGAGTGACATCAATTTCAAATATATATATGAAAACATTATTCCAATTACCGGCACACCGTAATATTTCAGTTCCGATAAATAATATTAGATCGTTGTTGTATATTAAAATATTATATGTGCGATCCTCGCGATGCATAGAATAATGTAGAATCATCAGATCGAGTTAATATATTAAAGCGATGAACGTCCAGAAATTTGAAGCAGTATATGATAATCTCATTTCCCGTACCGGAACACAGTAAAAGTTCAGGGTTGATAAATAATAACAGAAAATCTTTGTATATCACAAATCATTGTATATCATAATTCGTATATCACGTAGATATCATAGTGATCCCAGCGACGCAATGATGTAAGACCATCAGATCAATTTAATAATCTGATACTGTGAACATAGAAAAGAAGCATATAAAAACCAAACTCCAAGTACTGGAACACCGTGATATTTCAGGATCGATAAATAATATCAGATAATAGTTATACATTAAAAATTTGTGTTCATAGTTATCCACGCGATGCGTGAAATAATAAATGACCACCAGATAGATATAATATATTGATACGGTGTATGAATGAATATTTGAATGAGCAGAAGTAAACTTCATCCCCTTTACCGGATTACCGCAAACTTAGAGCGCCACAAACAATATTAGGTGACATTTGTATTCAGAAAAATTGTGTTAATTGTGGTCCAAGCTTTTCGTAGGATAATATAAGAACATAAAATAAACATGTTATATTGACAGAATGAAAGTTAAAATTTTTTAATGTACATATGTAAACATTCCACCGGAAACACGTAACACTTCAGGCTTGATGAATAATACTAATTGATATTTTTGTTCAATGGAATGATGTTCATAGTGAACACCGCATAGAGTAGTATAATATAAAACATAATATCGATATTATATATTGGCAGAATGATCGTGGAAAATTTTGATTGGACATGAATAAACTTACTTCATTCCACTTACCTGAACGCCGTATATATCCAGGATCGATGAATAATATTAGATAGTATTTAAGTACAAAAAAATGTACATTATAAAGCCCGCGATGCGTAGATAAATATAAGACCATAAAGTTGATATGATTTTATGACAGAATGAACTTGAAGATTTTTGAATGTTCAAATGTACAAATTGTTCGGTCCCTCTGTACGGTACAGGGCCTACATGTGACCGTTCAGAAATTTCGGCATTCATACTGTAAACATATATTCACGAACTGATGGACTTATACCTTTCTACACATTGCTGGTATAACAATGAACTCACTTCTTTAATATATGATGATGATCATATATATTTATCGACCTCGAGATATTACGGACCTCCGGTACGTTTCGGGGCACATGAAACTTCAAAAGATTTCGATATTAATTCTTTCATTATATCATCTAGATCTGATTGCCTTATATTATTCTAAGTATTGCAGGCATCACGATGAACACAATTTTTCTATATATCACAAGGTTCTATTCTTATTTATAGTATATAATTTATAGTTCTATTCTTATTTATAGTTCTATAATATTTATAATATCCGAAATATTAACGACCGCCAGTAAGGTGTGCAACTTACATATGGACATTCAAATTTTTCGACATGCTTCCTGTCAATATATTATCTCGAAATGATGGACTTATATTATTCTACGCATCGCGGTGTTCACAATGAACGCTATTTTTTAATATCTGCGATGTAATATTATCTATCGACCATGAAATATTACGCTTTTTCGGTACGGTTCGGGGCTTAAATATGACCACATAAAACATTCGACATTCATTCTGTCAATAATTGTCTCGATCTTATGGTCCTGTATATTCTACGCATTGCGGGAATCATAATGAACACAATTTTTTAATATATAACGATGATATAATGTTTTTTTTATCTTCACTGACGTATTACGATACTTCTGATTGGATCGGAGCTTACATACGGCCATTCAAGGTATTGGACATCCATTCTGTCAATGTATTACCTCTGATGGCGTCATATTACTCAACGTAACGCGGGGATCACAATGAACTAAGTTTTTTAATATATAATAACGATCTAATGTTATTTAAGAAATATTACTGTCCTAGGATACTTTTCCGGGTTTACATATTGCTTTTAAATATTTTTGTCAAACGTTCTGTCTATATATTATCTTGATCTGATGGTCTTATATTTATTCTGCTCATCGTTTGAACTACTATGTATACAATTTTTTAATAGTGTTATGCCGACATGACTTTGGTACATCGACTGAACGTACTGTCTTGATTACAAATATCGATGGATTGTTAGGCCGGTCGTTTCGTTGTCAACCGATAATGTTTAAATAAAAGGTGGCTTTCGGACCACCGAAGATGTGGGATGCTGGTGGAATATCGGGAAGAGGACCCTCGCCCCATTTCGCCTTGGGAGTTTTACCGGATCGTCTGGGCCGACTTTTCGCTAGATTTCAGGAAAATTTGATCCTTTACCTAAAGAAGCAGCTTGATCTGGCGGAAATCGGTGGGATCGCAGGAAAAGTAGCGTTTGCAAATACGGCATTGGACAAATGATTTGGAGCAATCGTGGGCGCTCACCGAGAAGTTCACCCAGCAAATACGACTTCTTTTCCTATGAATACTTTGGACAGTCGAGGTTCTGCGACTGGTTCTAGGATCGCGCTTCCCCCTGTTTAGTCGGTCTGATTACGTCCGGAATTGGAATATAACATTGAAACAGCCTGTGTTTTATGGGACCCCTTAGGAGGAACATAGAATTTAATTTGAGGAGTTCGCGTGCGCGAAAATTTGGAATACACAAAGAAAAGTTTTGGCTTTGATGACATCATTAGTGGGAACGGCGAAGTGTCGTTGATGCCTCTATTCGTTGATAGAAATCCAGAATATCAGGCTTTATTTTCTGTCCGATTCAGGTCCAAAAACCTTTCAAGTTTAAATTACTTCCTTTTTCAATCATGTATACAACAAAAAGGGGAGTTCATTTCTGGCCATGGAAGTTAAGAAGTTGGCCCATGCCACTGTTGGCGATTGTCCTGCTGAAACACGGGACAGACTTGGAGCCTCTAAGTTCGATTCTTCCTTGGCTAACGAGGAGATGAAACGAAACTTGAGACTCGGCGGTTTCACGAATCTGCGCTTGTTAGAGCTGTCAATATATAATTGAAGCCGTGGAGTCGATTTTACAAATTCCTCGTCAAAATGGGGCCCGTATATGTTCTCCTCCATTTTTCAACAGTTAACCCCCGAGAAGAATGCAGAATGCCGCTGAAAAATCATTGGAGAAACTTAGAGTAGTGGACATGCGGCAAAGTTGGTCATCTCGGGAAAATCTTCCTCGCTGAAAGGAAGAAGAACAAGAAAAGCCACAAGGAGTCGTCGTAGAGGGGATATAGGCTACTCCATTCGTTCCAGCCGCCGTCATGATCAGGAGCTGCTCTGCATAGCTGTTAATTTCCATAGAGGGACAATGAGACAAACAAGAAAAATCGGACCATGTGTTAAGAACTATCTGTGACGGCACAGAAGTAGAAGATTGGCGAAAAGCTCAAGAAGAAGACGAAGAAATCGGTTTTCTTCTACAGAAAATGATCGAATGTGTGAATCCTACTTTGCAAGAGAATTATGCATACTCATCAGCTAACAAATACTTCTGGAAGATATGGGATTCCCTGGACGTACGACAAGGAATTTCTTTCCGGAAATGGGAATTCGTGCGTGATGAGGACATATCCAAACAGGAGGACATTTCGATTCACTGAAGACGCTAAAGTACGATAAATATTCTTCTGGCTTGACCACCAACCATTTGATGTCAAATGGTTCCTGTTATGCCTGTACGGCGAGGAAGGAGAAAGAGAGGACTCGTATTTGTGGATTATTTTTCTAAATAGCTGGAGCTGATTCCGTTGCCAAATCAGCGCGCGACGACATTTGCGGCAGCTCTTCTGAGAGAGGTAGTAAGCTGAATTGGTGTGCCTTTAGAGTTTCACTCTGATTATTGTCGAAGTTTTGAGTTTGCTGTCTTCAAGGAACTAATGCAGTTACTTGTAATCAAGAAGACAAGGACAACTTCACTCCACCTCAGTCGAACTGATTCGTAGTGAGTATGATAAGGACCTTGTTGTAATATATGTCCCTTTATATTGCGGGTAATCAGAAAGTGTGTGACCAGTTGATTCCGCTCTTCCTCCTAGCATACCGATCTTCTCGGCATGAGACAACTCTATATATGCCACCCTTGGTACATACGGTACACGAGTTACGTCTTCCTCTCGACATCCTGAGAGGATTGACAACCACTACTTTGGAATAGAACATCTTTGTAGGAGAAACGAAAAAATGTCTTGCGGAAGTCTATAAGTTCGTTTGCGACGGATGCATTTTTGCAGAGACAAAATGAAGAGTGGTTACGACACTAATTCCTGACCAATTTTCTTCGTAACAGGAGAACAATTTTGGTTATATTACCCAAGACGTACGATAGGAAAATTTCGAAAATTACAATCTAATTGGTAATACCCATATCTGGTTAAGGAACGAATTGATTTACAAGACGGTTTGTTCCCCTAAAATGAAACAGAAGGTAGTTCATGTAAACCGTCTTGCTCTCTTCGATGACGCCCGTATACCTTCGAAGCAATAAATACTGCATGTTGGACCTGAAGAAGATCCAAGTGGAAGAGAATACAAGTGGGCACAAGAAAAAAATACAACACTCCTTACTCGATGAATTGCCGAAGTATCACTGAAATCTTTTGAGTGATTTTCCCTTGAGCCGTAGGACGAATGTCGAGGCGTTGAAGCCAGATTGGGACCATTCAAATAGACACTCTGTTTGGTTTTGTGTACTTTCTCTTTCGATAGAAGCACTGGATTCAGAGACGCTTCCACAAAGGTTTCGGGATCAGATTGAAATGTGCAGCCATAGAATGAAAGGGAAAGCTAAGAAAGACCTATGAAATCAGCCGTAAGAATTGAAGTCGTCGCGGGTCGAACGACGCTCTGAACGGAGGGAGCAGTGTTACGCAGATATGATACGCAGTTGATATATCAACTGAAGGCGATTCCTCGATTACGAATATCGATGTATTAATCGGGCGGTCGTTTCGTTGGCTACCGGCAATGTTAAGATAAATAGTCGCTCTCTGACCGCCGAACTGTGACGACGTTCAGAAGGTGTAGTCCAAATGCAAATAAAGTTTTATTTGTATAAAAGATGACAGTTAATTTTCCGATGATGATAAAACGTCTCTACCAGACGTAACAATGTAAGAACAAAGAACGTACAAAGACGATCTAATGTATATCGACTCTGAAATTCTATGGTCCTCCGGTACGTTTCGGAGCACAATTGTGACAATTCAATTTTTTCTGTGACATTCATTATGCCAATTACTATAAACACAAATTTTTTGATGTATGACGATCTAGTATTATTTATCGACCCTTAAACATTAAGGTGTTCCGGTACGTAGAATGAAGTTTACATAAGTCCTTTAAAAATACTCGAATTTCACCGTATCAATATATCTCGATCTGATGATCTTATATTATTCTACGTATCGCTCGGATCTCTACGATCACAATTTTTATAATATTTAACAGCGTTTTAATATTATTTTTTCATCTTGAAATATTACGGTCCAATGGTACGTTTCGGGGTATACATGTTACCATTCAGAATTTTCGACATTCATTCTGCCAATATATCAAATCGATCTGATGGCCTTTTATTATTCTACGCAAATATACAGGATATACAGGATAGATAAATATCATTAGATCGTCTTTATATGTTAAAAAATTGTGTTCGTAGTGATCCCCGCTATGCGAATCAATAACTTTCCTCGACCTTGACTTTATATTATACTACGCATTGCGAGGAACGCTATGAATAACACTATTTAGTATATAAAGATATTATAGCATTATTTAATGCTCTGTAAGTTTACGGAGGTTCGGAACCTGGAATGTGGTAAATATATGCTCCTTGAAAGTTCTCGACTTGAAAGTTCTCGACATTCACTGAAGCAATATATTTTTTACATCATGTATCCTTATATTATTGTACGCAGAGAAGGGCTCACAATGAAATCAGTTCTTTAATATATAACGATGGTCCAAAATTATTTATCAACCCTGAAATGATACGGTATTCTGGTACGTGGAATGAAGTTTACATATTCTGATAGAAAATTCTCGGCATTCACAGTATTTATATTTTATCTTTATCTGATGCCCTTATATTATTTTATGTATCAAGGCTATAACCATGAATCAAATTTTTTAATACATAAAGACGATCTGATAGTCATCATCGACCTCAAAATATTACGATCTTCCGGTACGTATCGGGACTTACAAATAACATTCAAAATATTCGTCATTCATTCTGCCAATATGTAATCTTGATTTGACGGTCCGATATTGTTCTACTTACACTGGGGTTCACAATGTAAAAAATTTTTTAATATAATATCGATGTGATAATATAATGTAACGACAATCTGACATTATTTATCGACCGCGAAATATTACTGTCCTCAGGTAAGTCGCTGTGCTTTCATATGACACGTCAAAGATTTTGATTATTATTCTGTATTATTCGATTTGATGCTCTTATATTAATCCACGCATCGCGGTGATCACAATGACGACAATTTTTTTATTTTATAACAACGATCTAACATTATTTATCCACCCCGAAGAAGTAAGTCTTCCGGTACGGTTCGATTCTTACATATGACGATCCAAAATTTTCGATATTAATTCTGCAATATTAATACCTCGATCTGATTACTTAACTTCATTCTACGCATCGCGGGGATCACAATGAATAGAATTTTGTTATATATAGCGAAGATCTAATATTATGTATCGACCTCGAAATGTTACGGACTTCCGGTAATATTCGAGGCTTACAGATGGCCATTCAATATTTTAGTCATTCGTGTCTGTATATTATCCAGATCTGAAGATAATATACTATGCTACCCATCGCGGGAACGCCATGATACTTTGAACGCCATTCTTTTGTGCGTAAATGTCAGCTGATATTAATTATCGAACCTGAAATGCTACGAAATTCCGGTACGTGGAATGAGGTTTACTTAATAAAATTCAAAATTTTCCACATTCATTCTGTCAATATAACAGATAGATTTTATAGATAGATTTTATATTTTTATATTACTCTATGCATCACGGCGTTTATAGTAAACATACATTTCTTGTTCATAAAAAATATCATCTAATATTATTTATTTAGCATGGAATACTACAAGGTTCGGTAGAGGAATGAGGTTTACATTTGATCGTTCAAAATTCTCCACATTCATTCTGCCAATATATAATATCGAACACATAATCTCATATTGCTCTACGCATAGCGGTGTTCACAATAAACACCATTCTTTTCTACAAAAAGTCATCTGAAATTATTCACCTCGCCTGAAATATTACGGTGTTCCGTTACGTCAAGTGACGTTTACATATGAACGTTTAAAATTTTGTACACTCATTCTGTTAATATACCATAACGATTTTGTGGTCTTCTATATTATTTTACGCATGACGAGGTTCATAATGTATCCCATTTTATTGCACATAAACATCGTCTAATATTATTTATCTGCCGTAATATTATTTATCTGAAGTATTATGGTGTTCCGTTATGTGACATGAGGTTTACATATGACCAGTCAAAGTTTTCTGCATTCACGCATTCATTATATCATTCGATTTTATACTCTTATATCATTCTACGTATGGCGGGTTTCACAATGAGTACGATTTCTTTGTACATAGAAATCATCTAATACAATTTTGTGAGACAAAAATACTACCGTGTTCTTGTAAGTGGAATTATGTTTACATATGGACATTCACAACTTTCCACATTCATTCTGTCAAAATATCATATGAATTTTACGGTCCTGCATTATTCTACGCTTTGTGGGGTACACAATGAACATTATTTCTTTGTACGAACATATCATATAATATTATTCATCTAGTCTGAAATATAATCGGCCATTTCTTGTTCTATCATTCCAGCGGTTCTCAATGAAAACCATTGTTTTACATAAATAAAATTCAGTGCTATTACCTATCCTGAAATATTACGTCTTTCCTGCATACGGAATGAGGTTTATATATGTATGTCGCGCATTTTCCACGCTCATACTGTCAATATGTCATATCGATTATATGATCTTATGTTATTCTGTACAGCACGGTGTTCACATTGT
>NIPQ01032331.1:0-11311 GCA_002806875.1 Lepidotrigona ventralis hoosana
GGAGCGAACTCAGTATTGTGAAAATAGACGTTTCACGTTTAAAAATGAATTTAGAGATAGTGTATAAATACTTTCTGTATCCACTGTATATATATATATATATATATATATATATATATATATATATGTATATTAACACTTCACAGATTCCTTTGAGTTCGAATTCTACAAAGAATTTAAAAAAAAAAGTACATCATTTTATTTTCACAGTATTGATTTTTACAAAGTATATTATATCATCAACTTTACAGTACAAATACTGAATGCACTTGTAATAATACTAAGAAGCGTTTTAAGCTTGCAGTTTTCGAGCGGCAGTGTACGTCGAGATGAATTAATCGACAAGGGACAAGAATAAATATAGTGATCGCGATCGCGACCTAGAAGGTGTACAATCTCTCTCCCATTAACTGTATGATTACGTGTATATCGCGCGTGCAACTATTATTCAATGTGAGCGAGAGCGTCACGCGTGTGCTTGCCGATAGCCTATGAATATTCATTGACCGAAATAGCAAGCGCGTGGCAAATTCAACGACAGAGAAGACGCGCGACTTTGCTAGTTAACATTTCCCACGTTTAGTTCACATTGTTTTTTTGTTTTTTTTTCAATTCTCTACGAGTGAAAATTTAAAAAAGGAAAATAAAAGTCACATAAGCGTATGCTCGAAAAGTTTTTATTATTGAGAAAGAAACCTGGCGAAGAATCGTCTTTGAATTTTGGAGCATAAATATAGGTAAGCCTCCCTAACTTCGGTTTCACTCGAACACGAAATTACGAAAAAAAATTCTGTAACACGATGAGGCGATTTTCATTCAACACATTTAGAAAATTATATTACATAGTGTGTGTGTGCGCACACTTTATAACGTTCTGTTGCAACACGGTTATCATTTTGTTAATAACAGAGCTATCTGCTACTTTATTTACTACACAATGTCAGAGCATTATATTTAGAAATATTGCATTCATTATTATCATATACTGTATTATATTTAGAAACGTGAACTTACAGCTGTAACATTTACTATAGCATTTGTTTCATATAGAAAGGCAATGCTATTTCCAACTTCTGAGTTATTAATTTTAACCCTTTGACCTTATATGTCGCATCAAATTATCTCGCTATGAAAAATTGTAAAAAATAAATTATGCAACAATAATAATAATAATAACAAATGAGTAAGAAACATTGAATTTTATCAAGTTGTACATTAACTCACCTTAAAACAAACTAACCTCAAATTTTTAAGAGATTAACAATTATGCCTACAGCCGGTCTTTTTTGTGAATTGTAATAGATTAAGAAAGATTTTTTATTACAATAATTTCTTATCTATATATATATATTTCACTGTCGAATCTTTTTTGAATTTCTTGGTGACATTTTAACAAGGGCCTAGAATATTCTTTTTTTTCAAACAAACTTTAACTCTTCAAACAAAAACCTAACCTCCAATTTTTAAGAGATTAACAATCATGCCTATAGCTAGTCTTTTTTGCGAATTGCAATAGATTAAGAAAAATTTTTTATCTATATATATATATATTCCACTGTCGAATCTTTTTTGAATTTCCTGGTGACATTTTGACAAGAGCCTAAAATGTTCTTTTTTTTCAAACAAACTTTAACTCTTCAAGCAAAAACCTAACCTCAAATTTTTAAGAGATTAACAATCATGCCTACAGCTAGTCTTTTTTGCAAATTGCAATAGATTAGGAAAGATTTTTTATGAGAATAATTTCTTATAGTATAAATGCTCTGAATGCGTAGAATAGAAAAAATAGAGAAAGCTGATCCCGATGGCTAAAGCGTATTATGTATTTTTAATATATATATATATATATATATATATATATATATATATATATATCCGGCACTCGTAATGAAAGGATTAATCTGTTAATCTGTCGTGAGACTCTGATGATGTTTAAAATGGCTAGATTCTTCTGCGTTTCGACGCTCGATTCTTCTACCACCTACTTAGAAAATCCCCCTTTATTGAAATCGACAAGAAAGAGAGTGGCGTAGGGGAATTACGTGGGTTTCAACCTTCAAAGGATAAAGATGACGAAGCGTTGAAGCGAAACGGACGATTTCGACGCGAATGAAACGTCGGAGCTTAAGTTGACAATCCTTTCGCTACGCGGAAATTCATTGCCCCGGAAATTCATTCCTTTCTGACAATCTTGAATCGTATATAAGAGTGAAGAGTACAACTATACCAATGACGATGGAAATCATGCCGATACATGCCGATCATTTAAACTTGTGTAAACTATTAAAAAACATCGAGTTTGATACTTTTTGATTTAACAATATTTTTTATTTTATTTTGAGTTTTTGACATTTTCTTGAGATTTACAAATGTAAAGAAATAGATCAAGTTTGATAGTCGTTTTTTTTTTTTTTATTTTCAGAAATGATTTTACATCGTGTAGCGGATGAGAACAACGTGAGGATAATTTTTTCTCGCGACCAAATCGACTATGATTTTGAAAAACTGAAGTTTCCTCTCTACAACGACCCCTTGAAAGTCGCCGTACGACTTTCTCTTTCGCCATTTTACTAAATTTTGAACATCAGGATTAAACGACGAAATTTTACGAATCTCTCTTGATCATGATCGTCTAACCCTTATGCTCAATAAAACGATGAAAAGAAAAAAAAAGAATCGAACAGCAAGTTTTAAAGAGAAAGGTCATCTTCAAAACGACAGTGGATGTACTTATCAAAAAAATTTTCCAACGAACTTTCTAGAGACGAATTTTCAAAAAAAAAAAGTTTTGCAACTTTTGTCATCTTTGAAAAAGATCAAGATTGAGATTAAATCTCGACTGTAACGATTCAAATTGTCGGTAATTTTACATTTTTCGTTCAACAAATCTTCTTATTTCGACGCTAATTTTTCTTTAATAATAACGACGCATCAGTAAGAAAAACGTGAAACGCGAAAAGGTAATTAATAGCGAAAGGATTAACTAGCACGTGCATTAATGACTGGTTCAATTTCTGTTGCACTTGGGACGAGTAGAAACACGTGGCCGGACCAGGAAATCTTTGCGGCCAAACGACACGTCGGATTAACTTTTAATACTAACGAGACACTTCCTTACGTCTGCTTTTATAAATGTTTAAAGCATATTTAAAAATAATATGCGTACAACTGTATCTTCTTCATCTGCAATGTATTTGTTTGACGCGAAGATCGATGAATTTCTTCAATCTGAGATACCAGAGTTAAGAAAAAAAAAAAAAAAAAATANTGCAGGGAATTTGAATCTCAGTTACGAGCAATCCATTATAAATAACAATATTTACAATTCTTGTAATAAAGCGTGTCACGTACATTTTGAAGAAATGTTTTTTCACAGTAACTTTCGTGCTTTCAAATTTATTTCTCCCCGATTTGCTTCATTACGGAAAAATTATTTCGTAAAGGGATAAAGTTCGACACACGCTGGAGTTCACATTACCTTCTAAACAGAGATAGCATCGAGGATAAATTCGTATCGATCGAATGGTAATCGCACGACAGCTACGAGTACGAGACATCGATGAATCCACTGCGATCTACGTACCTGAAAAACAGAGCGCGTTCGATCAGAGAAGTTGATTGGCTCGTAACTTTTAAGGTAACACTCGTGTGTTATCGGAATTTTATTTCCGCGTCTAATTTCTAAGTTCTGTATTTTTAATCAAATTTTCCGTCTATATTCGATTAAATTAGTATATAATAAGTATTATTATAGTAATTATTAGTTTATCAGTTATAAAGTATATTATTAGTGATGAAACTTACGATTAAAAGATACCAAAGTTAATAAAATTTGAAACACGGATCGTAGAACTTTTTCGTACGTTGCAAGTCCCGATGAGAACAGATAAATAAACTTTCTTAAAAAGAAAAGCTTCAGACAGAGCGGAACTCGCAAAATGTAAAAATAGAACTTCGTGATAATTAAAAGAGTTCGTGACATTTGTAGCAAATACTGACACCGAATACTATTCGAACGAGTACGAAAATGAATTTTAATTAAATGCTCTGAAATAACTCGTTCCCCAGCACTTCTTTTCTCTTCCATACACCTCGGTTAGGTTTTTCATTTAACCTATATAATACCCATAAACCTAACCTAAACCCCTATCACATCCCTCAAACAAGTTTTTCTTTTTTAATTTTCTTAACTGGTTAACTGAATAATCAAACTACTCAAATTAACCTAATGGCATTTGTAGGCATTTTTCAATTTTTTATCATAGCGGCCTAACATAACAGAAAACCAAAACAAATAAAAACAGCATTAAAATGATTTTCACTCACATTATGACAAAAGTACATAGCAATTATTCATTTTGATACACGAGTCTGCCAACGTGGCTTTTAATAATAATAATTTTAATGCGATCCTTGAGCTTGTTTCGTGAAATTGTTCAAATGAAGACAGATATAACCTCAAATCAAGAGCTGCGTCAACCTCATTGCGATATTTATTCTTAATACACGCATAAGACTAAGAGAATGCTTCTCCGAGGAGCTCTGCATTTCTGAAAGATCACATAAATCTTTCTTTGTGAATCGAAACTCTATATAACTTTGTTTTTATGTTTTTGTTTCAACCCTTTTTTCTGGTGTTTCCCGCCATTGTTAATATTATCTTCGCGTACCGCTAGAGGGCTATTTCACGTACTACAAGTTGATAATCGCTGAGAACACTGTTCAAAAGTGTCTCTAAGTGTGACACTTCATTCCACAAAAATATTTTACGAAAACAGATATTTCGTTATACGAAACGTGCAAGTTTCAAAAAATTCGAAATTCCTCAAAAATGGAAAGAATCTGCTGCGACTAACCGATTAACACGAACATTCACAGATACAATGATTAACAGTGATCTGTACGATCGATTAGTTGCCATCTACTGATGATCAAACAACACTCTTGCGAATTGTTGGCCGAATGATCAATTAAGATCGATTAAGATCAGAGGGAGAAATCACAGGCGTCCAAAACGAGAACGAGAAACGATAAAGAAAGTAGCTATTTTTCGAAAGGAGGAGGAACGAACGATCGACGAGGGTTGCGAAATTTGAACGTCGAACGAGAGAGAGAGAGAGAGATCCCGCCATAAATCAAACGACCCTCTTCAATTTCGCAGAGTTGCTACCCCATTCTTCCCCCGAGTCTTCCAAGTATTTCCCGCGTTTTTTTACGCGATGGCCTTGATCGCAGGGGTTCGTAAGTTGCTACGCTGTAAACTCGACGATGGATCGATAAAGCTTAGACCCGTAGCGAAGCTCAGCATCCGAGGTTCTACGTTCCACGCGTTCTCCCACCGATTCGCACCGATTCGACTCGAAGATTGAAAAGAAAGCCTGGATGATAAAAGAAAAAAAAAAAGGTCTGAAGAAAGGATCCACGCAATCAGATTGTCGATTAAGCAAGAAATTGAAAGAAATTGAAATTGGCAGGCAGGTTGAGCGTTTTGAGTGTTACCGGTTTTGAACAAAGTATTCCAAAATGGCGCGTAATACCAGAAAGCGTAGAGTAATGTATAAAATAATATACTGTAATGCACTGTTAATATTTAGTACTAAAATATTCATACTGCAATATAATATACTGTAAAATATATATATATATTGTATTTTAACGATGAAAAATTCTCGATAATGTACGCTGATTGGTATAATTCTGTAGAATTTCATTTCGATTAATAGCGAAGCCTTTACTTCGATAGTCGTGAATTCGTTTTTTTCTTCATCAAGTAGCAACAACAATTTTCTCAGTAAAAGAATCTCAGAGATATAGGTGAATTTTTCAACTCGCACAAATTGATCAACTGATGACGTTGAACTCGATTAACAGTAGACGTTCGCTTCAGTTGACTGCGAATCAACCATGCAACGTTTGAACTTTCAAAAAAAAAAAAAGAAAAATGAATATCAAAAGTCAGGAACAAAATGCAAGCGCTTTAATTTAACTTAAATAATTTAACTTAATTTATATATAAATGATTCGATTCAATTTATACACAAATAAATTATATATAATACATACATACATAAATAACTTAATTTAATTTGCTAAATCAAAACAATACGTGCAATTTGTTACAAAATTTATTAATCCAACTTTAAACCAATCTAATTTAATTTAATCCAATAAAAAACGAAAATATCCAAGTTCTCGGCGATATTCGGAGCGTTTGATCAATCGTGCGAGTGGCCGTATCACGACCGGAATTTGCATAAGCCGAGAGACATCGATCGGTCCCTCCCCCCCCCCCGTAACGCATGCGACCTCCGTTCACTTGCCCTTCGTCCTTTCGCTGACCGATTTTACCGCCGAGTCGATTCTTCCGGTCATGTTACGTGGCCGACGACGAGAAACGATATCGAAAAAATCCAGCCCAAGTCATGCCCGTTTCTTCCTTGGCCATTTACCGGGCAACTTTCCTTCTCGTTCGTTATCGTTGCACGATGACCCGGTATCACGCGAGCCCTCCACGACATCGATCGAGACCTGGTGGAAATCGAATTCGCGAAATATAAATAGGATAAGAGGGTACGATGATTTCGAAAGATCACGACGGATATCTTGTTACACCTTGATCGCGTCTGCTTTAACGATAACGATAACGATAACGATAACGAGGGGCGATAACGCTGACGCGTGTGCTTGAAAGAAAGGAAGGGAATTCCTTACTTCGTAAAGAAAAGAGGTAAATCAACGTTCGCGTTACGAGGGACTGACAACAGCGTGGCAAGTGAAATAAATTCGTGTACACGGCGACAGCAGCTCGTATAACGCGCAGGTTGACGTTTCAGAGGAACGTCGCGTTGTAAAATTCGCGTTACGCCGCGCTTAAACGCATAAAGTGGGTTTACTTCCCCGAGAAACGACCGACGATGAGAATTCTCGAACTCTCCGTCCGTCGCGTTGAAATATCGAGGCGAGAGATGAGAAAAAGCACGAGCGCGCGCAATTTCGTCTAACAGCAGCTCTCCTAAAAACGTGAAACACCGCGAGCTGAAGTGTAAAGCACCTGTCGATTTCTCGAGGCAATCTGCGCGAGACATTCGAGAATTTCATTGGATACTACACGACCGTCGGAAGACAGCGATCTGAAAAATAGGGATTACGAGGCACAGCGAGGGCTGTGATGAAAAATCGTCGATACTTGCGACAGTTTATGTCGCGATTTCGCGTAAGAATTTCCTTCGTCTCGTTTCGAAGTGTGAAACTTTTATCATACTGTGTGCTTTTTGATTATGGTAAAAAATATAACATATACTATAGTATATAGTGTACACTATAGTGTTTAGGATATATGTAAAATATAGGATCTAGTGTACTATATTTGACCAATTTTGTTTTCTCCAAAGGTATTTTCACATCACGCAGCGAGTGAAAAATTGAAATCTTCCCTTTACAACGACGACGTGCTAAAACTGTACGATTTCTTTTTTTCCAATTTTATTGAATTTTACATTGATGTTAGTCAACGAAATGTTGAATTGTGAATAGTTTAACTCTAATATTCAAAGTTCAATAAAATAACGAGAAAAGGTCGTACAGCAAATTTTAGAGAGTTGTTGTAATCTTCAAGACCGAATAGTCTTATGTTAGTCAACGAAATGTTGAATTGTGAATAGTTTAACTCTAATATTCAAAGTTCAATAAAATAACGAGAAAAGGTCGTACAGCAAATTTTAGAGAGTTGTTGTAATCTTCAAGACCGAATAGTCTTAAAGAAATAAAATTTCAGTCTTTCTTGTGAGAATTTCTATAATTTTTTTTTTCAAGGAAAAGAACTCTTTTCCATTTGCTACGTAATATTAAAATATATTTGAAGAAAAGGACAGGAGGACTCCTGACAAAGAAATAAAATTTCAGTCTTTCTTGTGAGAATTTCTATAATTTTTTTTTTCAAGGAAAAGAACTCTTTTCCATTTGCTACGTAATATTAAAATATATTTGAAGAAAAGGACAGGAGGACTCCTGACTGCACGAAAACAATTTATATCAGCGATTGTGACAAGGTTGTAAAATTTTTATTGGTAAGCCAAAGCATCCTACAAAGCAGTACACACTTTGCTTCTTTTCTATTCTACAGTGCAAACACTCGACAAAATATTACTATCGAAATGTTTCACCATCTATACGTGTGTTCAGTTCGTGTGCTACAACTAACAATATGCGAGTTTGTCTGCGATTCTCTCTCTCTCTCTTCCTTTGCTATTTATCGGTCAACCCAGTTGCAGATCATCTCCACAAATTTTCCGAGTACTATACTATTCAACGAGTACATGTTCTTACTATCTCGTGCTCAGTCGTTGGATCTGTCTTCGCCCGGTAATGACTGGATCCGGTTGATTTAGCGAAGTCGTTAGAACGGTCGTTTGTACTCGAAAGATATACATAGCGCTCACGCTCGCACGTTCCAAGATTCTTACGACTCCATCATCTCAGCTACCATTAGCTCCGAATAGTTTACATTTTAACGATTGATACGGCCCCCGGTTTGATTGGGCAATTCGCTCGACGGCGAGTGTCACTGATCGTGAAAATATTTGGTTAGCCGGTTAAGACGCTGGTTGTACTCGCTTTGATCCTCGCAGCTATTACCACCGCTTATTCAATTCGGCGAACAAACGCGCGGAACGTTCGAGCCAAAATATTGTTCTGAGAGCGGCGCGAGTCACTTCATACAGCGGCGGTCCCGTTATCCGCGAAATTATTCATACCGAGGATGAGAAAAATGCAAGTGTGCCCGAGATAACGAATACAAGCTGAGGAGAGTCGTACAAGTCGTATAACGACCCAGGAACACTTTAATCGAGAATTTTTTCTCTCAAAATTGCAATATTTCCCCAATTTTAAATATATTTACATATGACCCGGACAAAACAAGTAATAAAATTATTAATTCTTGGTAATAATTTCTATCCAATTCAAAAAGAATGCGGCGAATTATTGCACACGGTTGTATATTGGTCACTCGTTATGGTCCGCGAACCAGCTGCCAGCGCAAGAGGTTAACCTTAACCTTGAGAATTTTTTGTTCCAAAATTGCAATATTTTCTCAGTTTTAAATATATTTAAATATAACTCAGACAAAACAAATAATAGATTTATTAGTCATAATTTCTATCCAGTGATATTATACTGACGAGTTCAAAAAGAAAACGACGAATTATTGTATATTTGTGGTCACTCGTTATGGTCCGCGAACCAATTGCCAACGCAAGAGGTTAACCTTAACCTAGAGAATTTTTTGTTCCAAAATTGGAATATTTCCTCAGTTTTAAATATATTTAAATATAACTCAGATAAAAGAAATAATAAATTTATTACTTCTTAGTAATGATTTTTATTCAGTGACATCATATCGACGAATTCAAAAAGAAAGCGGCAAATTATTGCACACGATTGTATATTGGTCACTCGTTATGGTCCGTGAGCCAGCGCAAGATGTTAAGCCTCAAAATCAAAATTGGAATAATTTTATTATTTGAATAGTTTCAAAAATAATTAAATAATTTTAATTATTTGGATGTTCACGATGTCCCTTTTAGGGAGCAGATTTTTTTCCCGTACGAAGCACACAAAAACATAAAATAAGAAGCATCTTGGAAACACTCTTCGTATTGCCACTATCTGTATCAAACTAGAATATTAATGAACTGAGATCTAAAAAACAAGCGTTCTCAGTGCTCTCGTTAAAAATTTTCATACTTTTCTAATTAATATAAATATATTCTAATCGATGTATTGTTTCACTATAAAAGTTGTTTTAATATATATTAATGAACTGAGATCTAAAAAACAAGCGTTCTCAGTGCTCTCGTTAAAAATTTTCATACTTTTCTAATTAATATAAATATATTCTAATCGATGTATTGTTTCACTATAAAAGTTGTTTTAATATATCCTCATAAATAATAAATAAATAAATAATATATAGGTTACATTGAACTGATAAAAAAATATATATTAAATATAACTATAAATATTACTAAATATAGCTATAAAAATTGTTTTAATATATAAAAAATAGATCACATTGAACTGATAAAAATAAATAATATATAGGTTACATTGAACTGATAAAAAAATATATATTAAATATAACTATAAATATTACTAAATATAGCTATAAAAATTGTTTTAATATATAAAAAATAGATCACATTGAACTGATAAAAAAAAAATATAAATGTAAACTATATGGGAACCTCAACAAATATATTCGTTGGGGCCCCATGAGGCCCAGAAGATTTAAAACTTCGTTGAACTCCAGACCCAAATTCTAAGTTTTTCTTGTAATTGTAATTCTCCATGAAAGTCAAATTTTGAAATTTCGTCTTTATTTGCCTGTTTCTCGTCGGGACTTGCAACCTGCAAGAGCTTGTGAATCTTTCGTGTGTCCCGTGTCACAAAATAAAAAATCTGTTTGAAAGTTTCTTCACCTCCCCGATCCCCGAGTAGAACCATATTTGATCTAAGCTCGCGCAGTTTTTGGCATTTAATCAGATGTAGACGAGAAATTCTTGCTACTCGAGCAAGCGTGCGTTCTTTTCGGAAAACGGCGAATCAACGACAAACAAGAAACAAGGAGGGACAATTAATTACAACGACTAAACGCGAGCGTCTCGGACGAATTCAGTGGAAAATCAATATCTGGATATATGTGTCTGGCATTATTTGAGGAAGGCAACCACATTGCCACATTCTCGCCCACAAATCCACGAATCTCCTTCAATACGTACGGCCCGTACGAATGATCTATGTTAAAACAAACGTCCTACGCGATTCGACAGTTTAATTCGGTCGATTAAGGACCGAGCGATAACTAGTTACGGTGTCGCAAATACTTCAGCATCACGAAATTTGGATGGAGGAAAAGTGTGGAAAACGAGACAACAATGGAAAAATATTGAGTGAAAAATCTTTCCAATGAAATAGAATCTGATACAATCAACCGATCGAAAATTCAAGACCGATTTTTCAGAAATTATATATTCTGTTATTTAGGATTTTTCTAGAATACTCTGCGTCAAACGAAGATAACAGACACTGTGTGTTTCTTTTCCTGGGATAAAATTTTCAAAATCAAGAGATATCTGAATCACTGTTGAATCAATATTCGAACGAAAATTGGTGGAAATATTCTCAGGAATATCCTGTTATCCAGCACCTGACGAAGCGAAATTTTGATCTGCGTATTCCTTTGTTTTCTTTGTTAGCAAAAGGAGCGTTCAATTTCAGACAGCCGATACGTCAATTTTTTTTTTTTTTTTTT
>NIPQ01032338.1:0-31451 GCA_002806875.1 Lepidotrigona ventralis hoosana
GACTGTATCAATACGTTATTTCTATTGGATGGTCCTACATTGTTCTACGTAACGCTAGGATCACTAAAAACGCAATTCTTTAACTTATAACAACATTCTATTATTATTTTCAGCAATAAAAATTGCGGTGTTTCTGTAAGCGTATTGAGGTTTACATACACTCTTTGAAAATTCTCAACATTCAACATATTATATTGATCTGATGACCCTATGATGATATTATTCTAAATCGCGGAGATTACGATGAGCACAATTTTGTAATATACAACGAAGATCATATTATTTATCGACCTGGAATATTACGGTATTCACATTATTGAAATGATGTTAAATATATTAATTGCAAATTCGTCATCATGTATCAATATATTTTCTCGATCTGATGGCCTTATATTAATCTGCGCGTAGCGGGGATAACTACGAACACAATTTTTTTATGTAACCTGATATATGTATGTATATATGTTATCTAATATTTTTTTTCGACCCTGAAGTACTTAGGATTTCCGGTATGTGGAATGAAGCTTACATATCAAACTTCACAATTTTCGACACATGTTCTTACATATATCACAACTATTTTATGATATTATACTATTATACGCATCACGGAGTTCGCAATGAATAGCATTTTCTAATCATAAACATCATTTAATATTATTTTTCTGGCCTGAAATATTTTGATATTTCTGCGGAACGCGATTCATATACTTTTCTACAATTATATCTTCCACATTCATTCTGTCAATATATCATTTCTATTTTACTGTCTTATATTATTTTACGCAACGCTAGGTGCACAATGAATCCAATTTTTTGTACAAATATTACGTGTACATATCGAGCCTGAAATATTACGTGCTTCAGGTACGAGGTATGAAGTATACATTTGGCAATTGAAAATTATTCATATTCATTCTGTCTATATGCCATATCGTTTTATATATTATATTATAAATATCATCTAATCTTATTAACCGATCCTGAATCTTTATGTTCCCGTATGTGGAATAAGGTATACATATGACCTGTTCAACATTATCCTTATTCATTATGTCAGTATATCAAATCGAATTTATTGACACATATTATGCTACGCATTGACGAGATCTCAATGAACATAAATATTGTTTCATATTATTAATCGGGCCTAAAATGCTATGGATTTCCGGTTCGTGGATTGAGGTATACATATGATACTTCAAAATTTTCCACATTAATTGCATCAACATATCATATTGATTTTATTGTTTTATATTATTCTGCGGATCGCGGAGTTCGCAATGAACTCCAATTATTCTACATAAATGTCATCTAATAAAATTTATCGACCCGGAATTACCACGGATTTCCGAAAAATGGTATAACGTGTGCTTATGACGATTCAGAATTTTCCAAATACTTTCTGTCAACGTATTATATAGATTTCTTAGACTTATATTATCCTACGAATCGCGCGATTCACAATGAACTTCATTCTTTGTACATAAATATCATATAATGCTATTCAACATAGCTGAAATGATACGGAGTTGTGTTGGGTGAGGTATAAGTTTGCAATTCAAAAATTTCTGCAATCATTCTGACGTTCCATCATAACGACTTAACTTTCTTATATTACACTACGAGTCGAGTGTTTCACAATGAACATTTTTTGTAAAAATATATCACATAATATTTATCGAGCCTGAAATGATGCAGAGTTCCTATACGTGGGATTGGGCTTACAGACTATAATTCAAAATTTTCCACATTCACTCTGCCAGTATATCATATTGATTTTATGGTATTACATTAATTTACAAGTTCACAATGTACCACATTTTTTTGTCGATAAACATCATCTAATGCTATTCATCGTGTCTGAAGTATTACCGAGTTCCAGTACGTGGAATGAGGTTTATATATGACAGTTCAAAATTTTCGACATTCATTTTATCAATATAATAAAATATCGATTTTATATTGTCACATTATTTTACGCTTCGCAACTGCAACCAATTTTTTGTACATAAATATCATCTAATGTTATATATCGAGCCTGATGTAGCACGGTGTTTGTGTGTGAATGAAGCTTATAGATGACATTTCAAAGATATCTACAATCATTATATAAAAACGATTTTATTATCTTATATTATTCTTCGCTTCGCGAGGTTCACTGAACACCATATTTTCTACACTAATATAATCTAATGTCATTTATCAAGCCTAATATGTTACGATGTCCGTGTACGTGGAATGAAGTTCATTTATACAATTCAGTAACTTCCACACTCATTCTCTCAATGTATCATTTCCGTTTCATAGCCATTTGTTATTCTACACCTCGCTGGTTTTATGATGAACAATATACAGTATACAGTACATAATTGTTATCTAATACTAATTATCGGGACTCAAACGTAACGGGGTTCCTGAACGTGGAACGAGGTTTACATATTATCATTCGAAATTTTTCATATTCATTCTGTCAGTATATCATATCGATTTGCGATCTCATGTCAATTCATCATGTCGATTTTATGCCATGTAATATTCTATGCAACGAGGGGATCAAATTGTACGACATATTTTTGTACATAAATATCATCCAATTTTATTGTTCGAGACTGATGTACTACGAGAAATGTAACGCGGAATGAAGTTTATATATGCCAATTCAAAATTTTTCACATTCAGTCTTTCAATACATAATATCGTTTTTATAGACCTATATTATTCAGTGCATCACAGAGTTCGTAATTATCCCCGTATTTTTGTACATAAATATCATCTAATACTATTTATCGAACCTGAAATATTACGGAATTCCATTGCGTGAAATTAGGTTTACATGTGATACTGCAAAATTATCAACATCCGTTATGTAAATACATCATATCTATTTCATGCACTTATAATATTCTACGCATAACTGAGATCACAATGAACACAATGTTCTATAATATGACGACGATCTTACATTTTTTTATCGACAGCGAATTATTACGGTTCTTCGGGACGGTCCGGATAGTATATATGATAATTTAAATATTTCGACATATATTTCGGTCTATATAATGTCGATTATATGGCCTTATGATATCAGACGTATCGCGGAGATCACAATAGGCACAATTTCTAACATATAATAGCGATATAACTTTATTTATCTACCTCGCAGTATTACTATCCCACGGTACATTTCTTTGCCTACATATGACAGTTCAAAACTTTCGACATTCATACCTTCAACATATTATCACGATCTGATAAACCTATATTATTTAACGCATCGTGGGAATCACAAAGAATAAAATTTTTTAATACATACCGACGATCCAACATTATTTATTGTCCCCGTAATAATAAAATACACCGTTTGGGATTGAGGCTTACTTATGATCATTCAAAATATTCTAAATTCTTTCTATCAAAATATTATCTCGATCTGATTGTCTTACACGATAGTATGCATTGCGAGGATCGCAACGAATACAACTATTTAACTCATAAAGACGATCCAACATTATTATCGTCCACGAAATAATACGCTCCTCCGGTATAGATCGGGGCTTACATATGATCACTGAAAATGTTTCGTATTCTCTCCATCAATATCATCTACGCGTCGCGAGGATGACAATTTTTAAATATACCATCGGTCCAATCCTGCTTATCTTCCCCGAATTAATAGACTACTCCGGTAAGGATGGGGACTATTACATCAAATATTACATTCGAAGAATTCTTCATTCATTCTATCTGTATATTATCTCGATTTGATTGTCTTACATTATTCTACGCATCGCGGGAATATCAAAGAACACAATTTAAAAATATATAACGACGATCCAGTATTATATATCGCCCCAAATCTAGTAGGTTCCTCTGGTCCGGTTCGTGACTTACATATGATCATTCAAAATTTTTACATTCACACTATCAATATATCATCTCTCTCTGATTGTACTATATTATTCTACGCTTCGCTGGTATCACAAAGACTACAATTTTTTAATATATAACGACTATCCAATATTTACTATCGTTCCCAAAATAATACGCTCCTCCGGTACGGATCGGGGATAACATTTGATAATTCAAAATATTCTACATATATTCTAACCATATATTATCTCAATGTGATGTTCTTATATTATTGTACGATTCGCAGGGATCACATAACGACGATGAGCTATTATCTATCGTGTCCGATATTATACGATTATTTAAAACATTCTACAATCATTTTGTCAATATGTTATCTCGATCTGATTCTCTTACATTTTCCACGTGTCGCGGGTATCACAAAGAACCAATTACTTAAAATAAAACAACGTTTTAATATTATTTATCGGTCTCAAAATTGTGTGGTTACAGGGAATCATTCGAAATATTCTACATTTATTCTATCATTATATTATCTCGATCTGATAACCTTATGTTATTCTACGGTACTGTTCCAGACATATGGTACTGATCCAGACTTACGTAAGTACTATCCTTGAAAGTATTCTATATTCACACTATCAACTGATTGTTTCTTTCTGATTGCCTTAAATTATTCTACGGATCGCGGGTATCACAAGTAACAATTTTTTTAAACAGAACTGCGATTTAGAATTTTTTATTCCCGAAGTAATATGGTCTTCGGGTATGTATTATAGCTTACATATAATGATTCAAAATATTCTACATTCACAATATCAATAGATTATTTTCCTCTGATGTTTTTATATTATACTAGGCACCTATCAATGAACATAATTCTTTAATAAACTGCGATGATCCAATGATTATTTATCTTCCCCGAAATAATACTCTACTTCGGTGAGGGTTGGGGCTCACATGATAGTTCAAAATACATAAGCTCAATAAGTCAATCTCGATGTGATGGTCCTACATTATTCTTCGCATCGCGGGGACCATAATGAACTCAATTCTTTCATATAAAGACGATCCATCATTATTTATCGTGCCCAAAGTAATGCGCTCCTCTGGTAGGGACCGGGCTGACATGGGTCATTCAAAATATTGTACATTCACTCTATCAGTAGACTATCGTCCTCTAGTGGTCCTATATTATTCTATGCATCGCAGGGATAACAATGTACGACATTTTTTGGTACATAACGACGTTCCAATAATACATACTGTTCTCGAAATGATACGCTCCTCCGGTACTGATCAGGGTTATACATGATCAATCGAAATATTCTATATTCAACCTATCAATAGATTATTAGCCTGTGAGTCTTATATCAGTCTACACATCACGGGTATCACAATGAACAAAATTTTTTTAATATATAACCACTATCCAATATTATTTACGTTACCGAAGTTATAGGCTCCGGTATGGATCGGGGCTTACATATAGACATTCAAATTATTCTAAATTCACTCTTTGAGGATTGTCTCCCTGTGATGTTCTAATTTCATTCTACGCATCGCTGGGATCACAATGAGCATTATAATTTAGTACACAAGAAACGTCTCATATTATTTACCAAGCCTTAATTTTTACGGTGCCCCGTTACATGAAATAATGTTTACGTATGACAATTCAAAATTTCCCCCAGTAATTCTATTCATGTGTATCGTCGATTTCGTAGTCGTAGTTTATTGTACGCATCGCGGGATTTACAATCTTCACCTTTCCTTTGCATATAAATATCATATTACTACAAAATTACTTATCGAGCCCGAAATACTACGTTATTTCGGAAAATGGAATGAGCCTTACACATGTTCCACCAAAATTTTCTACATTCAATTTGTCAATGTATCATTTCGATTTTACTATATTAAGTTATTCTGCGCATGCGGATTTCTCATTTTATTTGTACGTAAATGACATCAAATATTATTTATCGGACCTGATACATTACTATATTTCGGTACGCGTAATGATGTTTACATGGCAATTCAAAATTTTCGACACTCATTCTGACTATACATAATTTGAATCTGGTGGCTTTACATTCTTCTACGTATGGCGGAGATCGCTACGAACACAGTTATTAGATGTGTAACTTTAATCTAAATTGTTCATCGACTCCTAAATATTAAGCCGCTTCGGGATGCGGAATGAGGTTTACATATGCTATTTACAAATCTCGACATTCACCGTATCAATAAATTGTATCGTTATGATGAATATTATTATATGCAATATGGAAAATGAAATGAGGATGACATATGCTCATTGAAAACTCTTGACATTCATCGTTATAGTATATTAATGGTCTGATATTAATAGTGCTCTTATATTATCCAAATCTTTGCGGGGATCACTATAAGCATAACTGTTTAATATACAATGTTGTTTCAATATTATTTATGAGTCCTGAATTGCTACCATTAAGTGGAATGAGGTTCACATACGCTGCTTGAAAATTCATGACATCCAGAAATTCAATATATTGTAAATACCTAATGGACTTACATTGTCCCAAGCATCGCTGTGATCACTATGAACACACTGGTTTAAAATATAACGACGATCTAATATTGATCAAACCTGAAATATTACGGTGTTGCTGTACGTGGAATGCGGTTTAGAAACGGAAGGTTTACAAAATTTTCCAAATTCATTATTATTCCGCTCATCGTGGGGATCTCAATGAACACAATTATTTTTACATTGTTGCCATTCAATATTATTAGAGAATGATGCTTACATATGAACCACCAAAATATTCGTGTCGTATCATTGTAAGAATGATGCTTACATATGAACCACCAAAATATTCAATATTCATTCTGTCAGAGTTTATTTGAGTATTTATGGAATAAGTATACGCGATAATATAATTGATAGGAAATGCATATATAAGTATGTTTAGAACGACGCCTCGAGATCAACAGTTAAACGCGAAGTTCATTTGTTTAGCCTACAAAGACAATCAAAAAACTTGCATCATTCATCGATATTCCAACACTATCGATGACATGATTTTCGTAGCTTAATTTATTCTAAATTTAACATACGTACGCAGCCTTCGTGCTTAATTTTTGGCAATGCTTTAGTCAATATGTCTGCTATCATATGTCCTTAAGTAATTCACTTTCATCTCAAACTTTTCCACCAACTCACGTGTATAATGGTAGCTTATGTCTATGTGTTTGCTACGTTTGTGGAAAACGAAATTTTTTGATAGTTCAATCGCGCACTGATTGTCACAATACATTGTTATTGGAAAACCAATTTGTCTTTCAAAGCCCATATGATTCATTAATCTTTTAATATACACAATCTCTCTTGATATTTCTGATAATGCTGCACACTCTGCTTCCGTGATCGAAAGAGAATGTGATGCTTGTTTCTTTGATTTCCAACTGATCGGGCCGCCCGCTAATATAATCAAGTTACCACTGCACGATATTCGGTCGTCAATTTCGCCTGTCAAATCCGAGTCTGTTTATGCCATAAGTTTTTCTTTATTTTTGGTGTATGTGATTCCGTAATTTGACGTTGCTTTTAAGTATCTTAGTACACGTTTAGCTAAATTCCAGTGCGCCATACCTGGATCGGAATTAAATCTACTCAGTATTCCAGCAGCATATGCAATGTCCGGCCTAGTCGCATTAGATAAATATATCAATCCTCCAATTAACTCCATATATGGCTTTCCATTCATCACTTTTCCTTCTACTTCATTTGATAGTTGTATCTCTTTGGAAATTTTCGTATTCGATTCAATTGGATTTGATACTGTTTTCGCATCTTGCATATTAAATTTAGTTACTAATACTTTCGTGTATTTTTCTTGTGAAATTCTAATACCAGCTGTTGGTTCATTTCTTTCAACTTTTATTCCCAGAATTTCTTTTATTGGTACCAGATCCTCATTTCAAATTCTGTCTTTAATTTACAAACCTTTTCTCCTCTCCGGATTTCACAAATAATTCGGGTTGTACCATACATACTTCGTCTGCTAGATTTCCTTGAACTAATGATGCTGATACAACATCCATATGATGTACGTTCATTTTACAACTTGCAGCTGCTGCTAACAGTGTTCTTATTAATTGATACCATGCAACAGGGGCGAAAATTATTTCTTGGTAATCTGTTCCTTGGTAAACTGTATATGCCTTCTTGCAACTAATCTTGTTTTGTATTTATTTATGGAACCGTTTTCGTCGACCTCTTGATTCAAACGCATTTTCTAATTTCTCCTATGCCTCTTTTGATGTATTAGCCTTTTTTACGTAAATGAGTTAACCTTGTGATATACTTATATTAATTAATGCAAGTGCCTTTGCATCTTTCCTTGTCCATTCTATCTCGTTTTATTCCGTTTTCACTTCACTTCCATCAACGACTGAACATAAATCGTTGTACACGAGAACACTTTTTATATGCACTTTCCACAAACCATAATTAATGTCATTTAGTTTATCTGTATTCGAAAATGTACATAGACGCCCATAATTTCTGTTTCTTGTTCAAGTTCGTCACACGTGAATAACTTTTACTCGCAATTTTCGCACACTGGAAACGTTCTAGACTCATAATCTATCAAAATTTATTTGAGAGAGTATTTATAGAATAAGAATACGGGATAACATAATTGATAGGAAATGCATATAATTATATAAGTACGTTCAGAACGATGCCTCGAGGTCAACTGCTAAACACGAACCCAGAGTTCATTCGTTCAGTTGATGACAAAAGACAATCACACACACACACACATATACACAACTCACATTCATCGATAAATTCCAACACATCCTGTCATTATTGTTATACATTACTCTACGCATCGCGCCACTTACGCTATACAATTTCTTTGTACATAAATCACACCTAGCATTATTAAGCCTGAATTACTACGGACTTGCGGTACTTGGAAAAACGTTTATATATGACCACTCAAAACTTTACACATTCATTATGTCAATATATCAAACTGATTCTATAACATTTATATGATTCTAGGCATCGTGGGGTTCGCAATGAGCGCTATATTTTGTACATGAATATCTTCTAATACAATCTATCGCGCATTATATATGACGGATTTCCGGTATGAGATTGACACATGAAAAGACAATATTCTCCACATTCATTCTGTAAATATATCAAATCGACTTTATGGCCTCATATTATACAATGCATCGCCGGGTTCAAAATGAACAATATTTGTTTGTACATAAACTTCATCTCATATTTATAGGGACGAAAATATTACGAGTTATTACTTATTGGTACTTGGAAAGAAGTTTACTTATGAAAATATAAATTTTCCACCTTCATTCTGTCAATACATCATATCGTTTTATGGTCTTGTTTTATTCCATGCATCGCGGGGTTCGCAATGAACACCATTATTTTGTACATCAGTATCACCTTGTATAATATATGGCTCCTAAAATGTAAGAGAGTTCGATACGTGGCATGAGGTCTACATATGACTATTTAATGTCATCATCCACACATATTCTGTCAACGTATCATATCGATTTTATGGTCTTATTTTATTCTACGCACCACGGTATTCAGAATAATTTCCATTTATTTATAAATATCATATAATGTTATTTATCGTTTCTGAAACGTTACGTGGTTTCGGCACGTGGAAAAAGGTTTACATATACAATTTAAAATTATCCGATTTCATTCTATTAATATATCATATAGATTTTATGGCCTAATAATATTCTATGTATCGCAGTGACCATAATGACCATCACTTCTTTGTACATAAATATCATCTAATTTTATCTACACAAATTATTACGGAGTACAGCAACGAGTAATGTTTAATTCTGCCAATTCATAAATTTCCTCATTCTTTCTGTCACAATACCATATCGATTTTACGGTCCATAATAATCGTACGCATTCGCAAAGGACGCAATATTTCTGTCGCAAACATTGTCTAAACATTTTTCAATGATCCTGAAGTATTACGAAATACCGATACGTGTAATGAAGACTACACATGACAGTTCAATATTTTTCACATACTCAACCATAAATGAAATTCGTTGATTTTATGTCGAAAAGAATTGTGACCATTGTGATCACCGCAATGCTAAGTACAAGATGCTTAAATACAAGATCATTATATCTACATGATATTGGCCGGTAAATGTCGGAAGTTTTGATTAGTCATAAGCAAGCAACTTTCATTGACCGGACAGAGGTCCGTAACATTACAAAGTCGATGAATCAAGTTAGATGAAGTCTACGTATAAAAGAATTGTGTTCCCTGTTATCCCGACGATGTGCATAATGATATAAGACTTGCAGATCCGTATGTTCCAGTGACAGAATGAATGTGGAATATTTGGATTCGTTATATGTAAACAACTATTAGGAGCTCCGCAACATGTTAGTGTCGATAATTGAACATAGATTATATTTATTTATAAAAGAATTATGTTCGTTTAGATCCCCAAGATGCGGAACTGCGCATCGATAATTCACGACCACCAGGGAGATATGATATTGACAGATTGAGTAACGAAAATTTGAATTCGTTATATGTAAGCACCTACCATTGCCGAAAGACCGTACTCGGTATGTAGTAAGTAAGATGAGATCTCATTTTTGTAGAAAAGAATGGTATTCATTATCATCCACACGAAGCGTAGAATAATAAAAGACCATCAGCTTGATATGATTTTCTGAGATCTTGAACGTCAAAACATTTGATACGTCATACGTAAGTACAGGAAACCAGTAATATTTTAGGGTTGATTAATAATATATGACGATATTTATGCAGAAAAGGATACAATTTGTTGTTAACCCGAGAAGCGTGGAATAATGTAAGACCACAAGGTCGATATGATATGACAGAAATAAAAATTGAAAAAGAAATTGATGATATCTATAATGAAAAAAACTTTGATTCGTCATATGTAAGCACCTACCAGCACCGGAGTTCCGTTATAATTCAGAGTCGATAAATATAGTTAGATAATTTTTATGTAGAAAGTAATGATGTTCATTGTGATCCCCGCAATGAGTAGAACAATATAAAATCCATCGGATCGATATGATATATTGTCAGAAAAAATTTCGAAAATTTGGTTCGTCAAAATTTTTTAAAAGCACCAATTAGTTTCGGTGGACCGTAATATTTCATGGTCGAAAAATATTACATGATTTTCAGGCACAAAGAAGTTGTGTACACTGTAGTACCCGGGATGCTTAAAATAATATGAAACAAACAGATCGATTTGATATATTCGCAATGTCGAAAATTTTGATAAATCATTATAAGACTATATCATTTCCGGAGTACCGAAATATTAATGCTCGATGTATAAAATTAGATGGTATTTATGTAGAAAAAACTGGTGTTCATTGTGAACCTCGCGATGCTTGGAGTAATGTACGAACATCAGAACGAAATGATATAATTACGGAATGAGTATCGAAACAAAGTAGAGATTCGTCATATGTAAGCAACTATCAGTGCAAAAAGACCGTAATATTGCTGGGACAATAAATAAAATTTGATTATACATATGTAGTGAAGAATAATGTGCATTGTGATCCCTAGATTATATAAGACCATCAGGTTGAAATGAAATATAGACAATATGATGACCAAAATCTTGATTCGTCATATGTAAGCAAATACCAGTGCCTAAGGACCGTAATAAAATTAGATGATATTTATGTACAAAGGAATGGTTTTCATTGTGATCCCCGCGATGAGTAGATTAATAAAAAAACCTAAAATCGTTTTGATATACTGAATGAGAATAAATGTGTCGAATTATGTATTGACAAACAATAATTCATTCCACGCATCGGAATTGCGTAATATGCAGGCTCGATAAATAATATGATATTTATGACCAAAGAATAGTATTCATTGTGCTCGCCGCGATGTGTAGAATAGTATAAGACTATAAAATCGATAAGGTATAGTGACAGAATGAGTGTGGAGAATTTTGAATGGACATATGTGAACCTCATTTCATATATCGGAAATCCGTAAAGATTCAGGCATGATAAATTGTCCTAGATAGTGTTTTTGCACAGAAGAATGATTCATTGCGAACGCCACGATGCGTAGAATAATATAAGGCAAAATACACAATATCATATATTGACAAAGTGAACGAGGAAAATTTTGAGTTATCTTTTGTATCTTATTCTATCTAACGTTACACCGTAATACTTACGGCTAGATATGTAATGTCCGATCACGTTAATGTACAAAAAACGTATTCGTTGTGATACTCGCGATGCGCAAAGTAATATAGAACCGTAAAACAATATGATATGTTGACTGAATATATGCGGAAATCTTTGGTGTGCATATATAGAGCTGAATCCACGTACCAGGTCTCCATAAAGCTTCAGGCCCTATAAGTACTTAGCGAAAATATTGATATACAAAAAGTGGTATTCATTGCTAACATCGCGAAGCGTAGAATAATAAAGACAATTAAGTCGATATGATATATTGGCAAAATATATTCGAACGTCATACGCAAACATCATTCCACGAATAAAAACGCCATAATATTTCAGGCACCATAACTAAGATGATATTTGTGTATGAAAAAATGGTGCTGATTGTGGAAATTACTCCGCAATTCGTTGAAAATTACCTGAAATCAACATGATGTACTCACAGCACAAAATTCGAAAATTTTGAATCGTTGTGCGTAGAATGACTAATAACCATAAAATCGGAATGAAATATTGATAGAATGATAGAGAGTTGATAAAATTGTATGGTTATTTGTAACCTACGTTACAAGTACCAGAATTACGAAAATCAAGTTCGCTCTACTATATTATATGATATTTGCGAACAAAGAAATGATCTTATGGCAAACAACGAAGTTGCTCGATCTGATGTCCATCATCGAATGTCGTTTCTCGGTCTGATTTCAATCATCGTAGCTTGTTTCCCTGCCTAATTGCTAACATCGAATTATGTTTCTCGGCATGACGGCTGATATCGAAAGACTCATCGCGGCCTGACGTCTACCGGAGGACCTTTCTTGTTGTAAATTTGTTATCAATGATGTTTCTCGACCTGATGCATAACCTCGCATGTAGCTACTTGGCCTGATGTCTAACCTCGAAATACTTGTCTTGGCCTAATTGCGAGCATCAAAATTTAAGTCTGATATTATGAAATTTGTCGTCCTGAAGCCTTAAATCGAATGCAGCTAGATGACCTGATGCCAAACATGGGATATCGTTTTTCGGCCTTACGGCTTACATCGAAAACCTTTTTTCATCCTATGGCTAACGTCAGAGTTAGTTTTTTGGCCTGATGTCTAACATCGAAATTTGTAACTCCATTCCGTAACATAGAGTACGTTACAGAGTATTGTTACATACCATTCCATAACGTACCGTACTATGATGCAACATATGATAAAACACGGTACAATACCTTAATATACCTTCTATATCTTAAAATTGCGTACCATAACATATAATAGGGTACAATACCGTACGACATTACATACAGTATTATCCCGTACCATACCGTACCATGCCATACCATATCGCACCATGCCGTTCCATACGGCACAATAATGTGCCATTTTTTCTTTTATATGGAGGAAATCTTAAGCTCAGAAGCCAGGTAGTGTTGGATTTTTACCTACTAAAACCTCCACGATGGCCATTCACCTGCCTTTGGGACGCTCCGGGAACTTTTATTCGCAACGGTGCTTCCCAGGCAATCGCGGTTTCATCTAGGCGAGGGGGAGAGTGTTCTTCCTTGACATCCTTCCATCTCTTCCTTCTTCTTGCGGCAACAGGGACCATTCCCAGTACTACTTGTTGTCACGGAGCAATGTAAATGGGATAGCCAGCCCTCATCCGTCGATCTCGGGTTCCTCCTTTTACCTCTTCTTCGATGATCGGAGTAAGAAATTCCCCCCTTCATATCCTCCTTCCCGTTATTGTTGCGAGCGGCGGCCTCAATGGGGGGGGAGTACCCTTCAATCGATGTAGCTGGGCCGCCGCGACGTTCTCAGCTGGGGCGAGTCCTCCGCTCGCCGTCTTCCCTTTCGCGTCGGGTTGCATTGCTCCCGCGTACTCTCTGAGTTTGCCTTGGCGGTAATCACCTCCTCGCAGTAGTGGGTGACCGCCATCCCCTTCCTGTCGTTTGCTAGCAATGACTTGACCACAGCTGCCGGCGACAGGTCTTCTCTGATGCTGGCCCTGAGCACGCGTCTCTGCTCCTCGAAGGCTGCGCATTCCTCGAGCGTATGCTGGGCGGTGTCCCGATCCGCGTCATAGTGGTGGCATTCGGTGGTCCTCTCCGCTGCGATTCTCATCAGATACTCACCGAAGCATCCATGCCCGGTGAGAATCTGGGTGATCCTATAGGTAACACGTCCAGCTCCGCGATCCATCCAGTCTGTCCAATTCGCCAGGATGGCTCCCGCGACTCTTCTGCAATCGGCTCCGCTCTCCTCTAGTTCCGCTCTCCAGTCTCGGAGAGCTCGCTGGTGGGCCTGCTGTCCCGCCATCGCGAGTAGCCTCCCCTTGATCCCGTCGTCACACTCGCACAGATTCCGGGCGCGTTAGAACGTTTGCGCCTCCACCCTCGCTAGCAGGTCGAACGGGATCTAGCGTTGCCTCTTGCGAGATCGTGCGGTACCCGCGCATGATCCGTATACACATCCGTCGCTGAAGTTGCAGCAGCATCCTGGAATTGGGATGCTTCGCGGTTAGACCTCGCGACCAGATGGGTGCATTGTACTCTTCACCGCTGCTGCCAACACCTCTTCCGTGATGTGCGGTGGTGGCGGCTGCTGCGATGATGGTGGATCTCTTCCTTGAGGCGAAGCCCCTCGTGCCTCTTCCGGATCCTGCGGAAATAAGTTTCTGAGGACTCTCACGAACATCGCTCGGTCCAGGATTTCTGTCACTGGAGGCTCTCTCGGCCGGAGTTTACCCAGCACCAGTCGGTAAGGCCTTTCCCAGGAGTCACGGTCTATCGTGGCGACAAACTTGTCCCAGGCACGAGCATTAGTCGACTGTATCATCTTTTGAAGGCAGTCCATTTTCGCCCTGTATTTGAGGTGTCTCTTCTCTCGTCGCGTCTCGGTGCTTCTTCCTGCGCGCTCGTTGGAAGGTATGACGAGCGACCGCGCAGTTGATCCTCTTCTTCTCGATCTCTGGCATCCATCAGTAAGCCGAGTCGCGGTACGCTTAGCTGACGCGTGGCATCGCAGCGTCGCAGATTTCTGCAAGTTTACACTGCAACCAGTCGGCTTCCTCGTCGACGTTGCGGGGGGGGGCTAGTTCCGCCCGTGTTGTGGCATGGGTCGCGGGTATCAACATTCTCGTCGAGTTTCCTGACCGCCCAACTCTCAGGCGACAGATCTTCCCGACGATGACCGTTGATTTCTCTTCTTCCACTTTGGGCGGGGTGGAGGTCGATGACGATGTAAAGATGGTCGCTCAGCGACTCCATCTCTACCGCAACTCTCCACTCCGCTACTCTGCGCGCTGTTGTAAGAAAGCCCCACATAGAGCGACTATTGATTCTCTTTACCAGCGGACGCAAATGCTCGTCCTGCCGGAGTTCAGTAAGCGGAGTTCCAGACCAGCTGCACATTTCGCTACTGCAACACTTCTCGGATTGGTCCGAGGGAACCGCAAAGCGTGGACTTCGCGTTGAAATCCCCCATGACCAGTACCTGCTGCGACGGTCTTTACACTACACAGTCGCGCAGGCCGTCCAACGGCTGCTAGAGCAAGGCTAATGACTCGTTCGGAGGAGCCTATACCTCGGCGATGAGTCATGCCGCTACAACTCCACATCCCCGTTCAACCTTCCGGAACTGGGTGGAGCTGAACACCGTCCTGGCAGTACGACGGACTCTAGCGTATCTCCGGACACAGCTGGCGCTGTTGGAGATCCTGTGTCTCTGCGACGACAGCCAAACTCGCTCCTCGCTCGGCCATGGTCTACAAGAACAAATTTTGCGCGCTGGCCCACCGATTCACGTTGGTCTGTATGATGGTGCGGCCCACTTGAGCCATCACTCTGTCATATCCATGGCCTTTTCGGTGCCGCATTCCTCTTCCTGTGTGACGCGCTGAATCGTCTCCATTCACTTCTTTTCGTCGTTAGTCAGCCCCTTCTCCGTGTGTCCGCTCGATCCGGGTCGCGGTTGCTGAGACGCTTCCGGTTCCTTGTTCTATCCTCCACCGCTGCTGGTCGTTTTCCTCCTCTTCGATCCAGTTGACGGCCTGCAGGCCTTGCTACCGTGTCGATGATCGGCCGGCCTGCTTAGGTCAGTGCAGATCGGACACCTAACGGGGGCGGTGCAGTCACGCGCCAAATGCCCCGGTGCGCCGCACCTACAGCACCTACCGCTGCAGTCCGTATCCGACGGGCAGTGTTGTACCGTATGCCCCGCTTCCATGCATCGGAAACATTGGAGTGGGTGGTGGATGCTCAGTGCCTCGACTCGCGCCGCCACCGTAGCTACACAGTCCCTATGCTCATCGAGGTACGGCATCGAACCTCTCCCGTCTTTATATCGGAGACTTTGCAGTTTCCCGCCGAAGCCACCGCTGATGCTACCTCGGCCGGAGTGATCAAGTTGTCCAGACCGCGGATGCGTACCTCCGTCATCTTGATAGGCCGGGTCACTTTCACGCTCTGACCGTCGGGGAAGAGTTCGCGGAGGCGACCGGCCAGCTGGTCTGCCTCCTCCGCGCTCTTCTCGCCGGAGATCTCGATAATCACACCTCTGGTGATCGCTCTCCGGACGCGGACTTCCTTTATCCTCGCGCTCTCCAGCTTGATTTAGCTTCGCATCAGCCATAATGTACGTATACCATCTCCCGTTCCCTGGGGCAGCGGTCAGCGTGACCGCTGTTTTTCACGGAACTCTCGCGGGAGGCGGCCTACCCAGCGGCCGCCTTTCTTCTCGAAGCTGCTGCTACTGGCACTGCGAGACTTCGGTCTTCCTCCTGTCTCTTGCCTGTTTCCTGTCGACTACCTTGGCCCATGTGGCAGTCTCAGCGTCACTCCCGGTCGCGGGGAGCGCTCCAGCGCGCCTTTCCATCAGCACGTTCACATTCTTGCGCGTCGCCGGTGCGGTCTTCGTCGGCTGCAGCGGTCTACTCCGCGTGGCTGGCCTCCACTCTGGCCAGCTCTATGCGGTCCGCAGTGCTTGCCGGTTTCCCCGTGCGGATCTCGTCCCGCAGCGCGGCAAAGTCACTCGCCAGAGATCTCACCATCTATTGGAGCGTGGATATCGCGCTCTTTGGCAGGGCAGCTCCATGCGTCGTCATCCTAGTGGCTCGTCTAATTGTCTGCGTAGGGGGGAGGGGCTGGACGCGGTCTCCTGTCCACTTGCTTGCTGCCGGTGGGTTTCATCGTCGTCTTTCATCTTGACGAGACTCCTCTCCTTCATCCTGGAGGCGGCGCTTTCGAGCTCGCAGGTACCCTCTCTCGCAGGTACTGATTTTGTAGACTCTGCAGCTGGCGTTCTCAGAGTTACTTTATTGTTGGGGTGGAGTGGTTCCTCTTCGCCAATTCAGTAACACTGGCGCGAGATTTTCCGGCCGCTTCCCTCATGTACCTTTGGTATGTACCATTTAGGTTGCTCGTAGTCGTAGCAAACTTCACCGTCCTCATACAATCGATGATGATGGTAGTCAAATTGGCCGACGGGAAATCCCTCATTTCCGTCGTCCTCTCCTCGTCGGTTTGCAGTGGTTTCGACCTTCTTGATGGGTGAGGCGCGTCCGTGGCAGGATCGAGGAAATATTTCTCCTCGTCTTGCCGGCGCACCCGCGCATCGTGCTCCTCTTCCTGCTCTTCGCGGGGAGCGCTCTTCCTTCGCGTTCCCCTGGCGCTTCCTGAGCCCTCGGACACCTCCGGTCTTTCCCTCTTCTTGCTTTTCCGCTTCGACATCCATCTGCGTCTGGGTTGAGAGTCGTCGTTGTCGGTACCTTCTGCGCTGATCATTATGAGGGTATCCTAGGACCCTCTCCATTCCTGCTTTGCTTCTGCCGTATTCGTAGTGGGACAAGCGTGGGCGGTCACCTGCCCGCACTTGCGGTGGTCTGATAATGATGGGGATGGGACCCGCTCGAGCACCCCCTCCTGACTGCGCCTGGAGGCTCCGCAACCTCGTGTAACCCTCATCAAATAGTTATTGTCTGTCATAATTAGTCATAATATATAATCCTGACTCTCGACCACTCGCTCTTTCGCACCCTGTTTCAAGAGACCGAAGCCTGCTTTCCACATGGTCCCAGGGAGCACCACGTGGAGGTGAGGCGAGTGGACCATTTGATCAGTACAAGTCCTCAATTTTGCCGAAGAGACACCGCCTACGATGTAGGCCTTATGTGAATCATTAGCTGCATCGAAGTGTTTGATCCTGTTGAGGTTACCCTAAAATCAGAAAAACCTGCACCGATCTCAGCTTCCCACCGCACGATACCGTACCATAACTTACTATACCATACCATACCGTGCCATACCGTACCATACCATACAATTCTCTACTTTACCGTAACGTTCCGTACAATACCGTACCGTACGATACAATAACTTACCAAAATATAAACTACCGTACCACACTATAACGTTTGCTAAAGTTTGGTTCCATAACGGTCTATACAGAACCATGCGAATAATGAAAACACTGACAGACTGAACGTCGAAAATTTTGATTTGTCATGTGTAAGCCTCTATGCATGCCGAAAGACCGTAATATTTTACTGTCGATAAATAAAGTTAAATGTCATATATATACTAAAGAAAAATGTGACAACCGCGTTGCGTAGAATTATTACTATCAGATCAAATATGAGAGAATGAATGAAAGTTTTCATTCGTCATATGTAGGCACGAATAATAAAGTTAGATGATATTTATGTAGAAGGGATTGTGATCATTGAGATCCCCGCGATGCGAAGAACAATATCAGACCATCGATATCATTTACTGACAGAATGAATATCGGAAAATTGATTAGTAATGTGTAAGCATCTATCAGTGTCGAAGGACCGGACCAAACCTACGTCGATGTATGGAATCAAATGATATTTATGTTGAAAATAATGGGATTCATTGTTAGCACCGCGATGCGTAGAGTAACACAGGACCATCAGATCGATATGATATTTTGTCAGAATCAATGTAGAAAATTTGTTTCGTCATATGTAAGCACATATCATTGCCGGAGGACCGTAATATGTAAGGATCGAAAAATAAAGTTAGATAATATTCTGCAGAAGAATATGGTATCTATTGTGAACTTCGCGATAAGTAGAATAACATAAGACCATGAGGTCGATGTGTTATAGTGACAGAATGAATGTCGATCCGTCATACATAAGCATGTATAAGTCCCGGAGTACCGTAATATTTCAGGGTCGATGAATGAGGTTAGATGATGTTTATGTTGGAAAGAATGGCGATCATTGCGATTCCTGCAATACGTAAATTGGTGTAAGATCTTTAAATCGATTTGATATAATGATAGAATGAATTTCGGAGACATTGATTCGTCGTTGGTAAGCAACTATAAGTACAGGCGGACTGTAATAACTCAGATTCGAGAGATAAAATTAGGTGATATTTGTGTAGAAACGAATGGTGTTCACTGTGATACATGCGATGCGTAGCGTAACATAAGACCATTAAATCGATATCATAGATTGACAGAATTACTGTCGAAATATTTGTTTCGAGAAATGTTTTTATCATCCATCAGTGCTTGAGGACCGTAATAGTTGAAGGTCAGTAAATAATAATAGATGATATTTATGTAGAAAGTAATGGTGTTCATTGTGAATCTGAGATTCGTAGAAACTTATGAGACCATCAGATAACTGTAGTATACTCTCAGAATGAATGTCGAAAATTTTAATTCGATATCTGTAAGCATCTACAGTGCCGGATGACCGTAATATGTCAGGGATGATAAATAAAATTATTTGTTATTTATTTAAAATGAATATGATCAGTGTGATCCCTCACGAAATGTATAATAATATACGACCATTATGTCAATATTATTATATACTCAGAAGAAATGTCGAATACCTTGATTCGTCATATTTCAGCTAATATCACTGCAGGAAGATCGTAATATTTCAGGGTCAATTATTAGTTGATATAGATTTAGTTGATGCTTATGCAAAAGGGAAGAGTGTTCATTGCAAACGCCGTGATTAAATGAATTAAGTAAGATCATCAGATCGATACGATATATTGACAGATTGAATATCGAATTGATAGGTCATATGTAAGGACGAACCATTGCAGGAGGTCAGCAATATGTCAGTGTCGATAAATAACGTTAGACGATTTTTGAGTAGAAAAGAATGGTAACTTGTGATCACCTCTGTGCCGTGAACAATATAAGAGATATAAATCGAAAGGATATACTAACAGAATGAATGTCGAAGATATTCATTTGTGTTATGTTAGTAATATCATTGTCGGAGGACCGTAATGTTTCAGGTATAAATAAAATTAGATGATATTTATGTATAAGGGTGTTCATTGTGATCACCGCGATGCTTATAATAATAAAACAGTCAGGTCGAAATATCACACTGAAAGAATGAATTTGGAATATTATAATTAGTCATATGTAAGCATATTTCAGTGACGAAGGACCGTAATATTTTAGTATAGACAAATGAAATTAGATAACATTTATGTAGAAAACAATTGTGTGAATTTTGAACACCGCGGTGCGTGAAATTGTATAAGAACATCAGATCGATATATTATACTGACAGAACGAATGTCGAGTACTTCGTATCGTCATATGCAAGCCACCATCAGTGTCGGAGGAACATAATGTTTCAGGATCGATAAACAAATGCAAATGATTTTTATCAAAAGAAGAATGGTGTTCATTGTGAACACCGCTTTGCGTAACATAATATAAAACATAAGGTTGATATGATGTTCTAACAGATTGTATGTCGAGAAGTTCGATGCGTCTTATGTAGGCATCCGTCAGTGAGGAAGGATCGTAATATTTCAGGGTTATTCATAGTATCAGTATCATTAATAATGTTAGATAATATTCGTGTACAAAAAAGTGGTGTTCATTGTGATACCCGCTATGAGTGGAGTTATATAAGACAATCAGATTGATATTATATGTTTGCAGAATGAATGTCGAAAATCCTGACTCATTATATGTAAGGAGAGCTACAACATTTCAAGAACTATTAATAAAGTAAGATGGTGTTTATGTAGAAGATAATGAACATTGTAATGCACTAGAAATGAATATGGTATATTGACAGAATAGGTGTCGAAAATATTGAATCGTTATTTGTAAGCCCTTATTAATTCCGGTGGACTGCAATATTTACGTTTCAATAAATGAAATAAGATGATAGTCATGTAGAAATAGATGACGATCATTGTGAACAACGCGATGTGTAGAATTACGTAGGACCAGTACGATATGACTTATTGTCAGAACGAATGTCGAAAGTTTTGATTCGTCGTATGTAAGAACCTATCAGTGCCGCAATATTTCAGGATCGATAAAAAAATTTAGATCATATTAAGTATATAAACTATTGTTAATTGTGTTCCCCGCGATTCGTAGAAGAATATAAGACCATCAGATCGATATGGTATACTGACAGAATGAAAGTTAAAAGCTTGATACATCAAATGTTAGCAGTTGTCAGTACGCGAGGAATATTTCAGGGACGATGAAAATATTAGATGATATTTATGTAGAATATAATGCTATTGATCGTTATCCGCGCGATGCGTAGATAAATAACTCCATCGGTTCGATAAGTTTTACTAACAAAATCAAAATTGAAAATTTAGATTCATCGCATCCAAAATAATATCAGTCCCGGGGGAACGTAATGATTCAAAGTCGAAAAATAAAGTTAGATGTTATTTATGTGGAAGCGAGTAATGTTCATTGTGATTTCCAGTATGCGTCGAATTATGTAAGACCATAAGTCCAACATGATATATTAACAGAATGAATACCGAAAATTTTGATTAGTCAAATTCAAAGCATTATCAGTGTCACACGTCGAACCGTAATACCGCAGGGACGATAAATAAAATTACAGGATAATAATGTAGAAAAAAATGATATTCATTGTGATCCCCGCGATGCGTAAAATATTTAAAGACAATCAGACCGATATGATATATTTACATAATGACTGTAGAATATTTTGATTATTCATATGTAAACAACTATCAGTGCCGGGGGAACATAATATATATGGATCGATAAACAAGATGAGATGAAGTTTATATAGAAAGGAATGGTGTCAATTATGATCACCGCGATGGTTAGAAAAAAAAGACCACAAGTAATACATGATATACCAACAGATCGAATGTCGAATATTTAGATGCGTCAAATGTATGAACATATTAGTTTCGGAGGACCATAATAACTCAGAATAGATAATTAAAATTAGATAAATTTTATGTAGAAAGATGATGGTGATCATAGTGACCTCAGCGATGCATAGAATAATAATAGACCATCGGATCGATATCATATACTGACAGTTTGATTGTTCAAAACTTTGATGCGTCATACGTAAGACGCTATCAGTGCGGGAGGACAGTAATATTTCGGGGTCCATAAATAAAATTAGATGATATTTATGCAGAAATGAATGGTGTGCATTAATTTCTGCATAATCAAAAGTGTACATCGTGACAACCCTCGATGCGCAGTATAATATATGTCCATTAGTTCAACATGATAAATTGACAGAATTAATTTCGAAAATATTGATCCGTCGTACGTTAGCACATATCAGTGACGAAGGGACGTAATACTTCAGGGTCGATAAACAAAAGTAGATGGTAATAATCTAGAAAAGAGTGGTGTCCCTTGTGATCCCTAATATACGCAGAATAATATAATTACGTCAGTTCGAGTAATGATTTATTGACAGAATGGATGTCGAAAATTTTGTTTCGTCATAAGTATGCAATAAGCAGTGCCGGAGGACCGTAATTTTTTACGGTCGGTGAATAAAATTAGATGCCACTTATGTAGGTGGCCTTGATTTTGAAACTCACCATGCATAGAATAATATAAGACCATCGTTGTGATATATTTTCAGTATTTATGTTGAAAACTTTGATTTGTCATATGACACCTGCCAGTGTCGGAGAACAGTAATGTTTCAGGAATAATATATAAAATCAGATGACATTTATGTAGATGAGAATGCTGTTGATTGTAAACGTGACCGTGACGTGCAGAATTATATAATACCATCAGGTCGTAACGATATATTGGCAGAATGAATGCCTCAGAATTTGATTCGACATACGTAAGCAACTATCATCCACGGAGGACCGTAATACTTCAGAGACGGTATATGAAGATTGATGATGATCATATAGAAAAAAAAGTATTAATTGATGAAAAAAGTGACCTTCGTGTCGCGTAGAATTATATGAGACCATCATATCGATACGATATATTGACGGAATGTATTTTGAAAGTTTTGATCCGTCATATGAAACCCCCAATCAGTGCCGGAGAACGGTAATAGTGTCGATAAATAAAATTAGATGATATTTATGTAGAAATGAATGATGATCATTGTAACCCCCTAGATGTGTAGAATAGTATAGCGTGTGTAGAATAGTAGAACAGTATATAGATCGTTGTAACTTCCTAGATATGTAGAATAGTATAGCTTGTGTAGAATAGTAGAATAGTATAGTATAACTTCAATTCGATATGATATGATGGCGGAATGAAAGTCAAAAATTTTAATTCGTCATGTGTAAGCCACTATCAGTTCCAGTGGAGCTGATTATAGTATTTCAGCGTTCATAACTAAAATTAGGTGATATCTATTTAGAAATGAATGGTGTTCATTGTGGAACCCACGATGCGTAAAATTATATCAAACAATCAGATCGATATGGTACATTGACAGACTGAATATCGAAAATTTTGATTCGTCTTATGTAACGCCTATCAGTTCTGGAGGACCGTAATAACACAGTATCGGTAGAATAAATTGGATGACATTTATCTATAAAATAATGGTGTTTCTTGCGATCCCAGCACAGCATTATATAGGACCATATAGAATTATATAGGACCATCAGACGTGATATATTGTCAGAATGATTGTCGAAAGTTTTTCTTTAAGTTAGACCCTGTGAGTGACAGAGGACTGTAACAATTCTATGTCGATATATAAAATATCATGACATTTATGTGGAAGCAATGCGTGTTCATTATGAACCCGGCGATGCGAAGAATAACATAAAACTTTCTGGTCAGTGTGATATTTGACAGAATGGAAGTCATAAGTTTTGATTCGACTAAAGTAAGCACCAATGAATGGCGAGGTCCGTAGCATGACAGATATAATGAATAAAGTTAGATGATATTCACATAGAAAGGAATGGTGTTGATTGTGATCTCCGAGATGCGCAGAATAATATAGGTCCATCAGGCCGATATAATTTACTGTCAGAAGGAATGTCGAAAATTTTGATTCGTTATTTGTAAGTTATTGTCAGTTAGGGTCGATAAATAAAATTAGATGGTATTTGTGTAGGAAGAATGGTACTGATTGCGAACACCGCAATGTGTATAATAATATGAGACAACCAGATCGATATGACATATTCAAGAATGACTGCCGAAAATTTTGATTTGTCATACGTAAGATCCTATCAGTGCTCGAGGTCCTCAATATTTCACGGTAAATAAGTAAATACAGATGATATTTATGTAGAAAAGAAAGGTGTTAATTGTAAAACTCGAGATGCATAGAATAAAATAAAACAGTCAGTTCGATATGATACATTGGCAGAATGTGTGTTCAAAGCTTTGATTTGTTATTTCTAAGCTATTCTCAGTGCAGTAGTGCCGTAATATTAAAGTGCCATTAAGTGAAGAGATGATAAATATATGATGCTCATTGTGAACCACGCAGAATAATATAAGAAATCTATATGTTGACAGAATTAATGAATCGAAAGTTTTGATTCATCATACGTAAGCAATCAGTGCCGGAGTACCGCAATATTTCAGAGTCGATAAATAAAATTAGACGATATTAATGTAGAAAAGTGTTAGTCCTGCGATGCGTAGAATAGTATAGGAACATGAGATCAATATGATAAATTGACAGAATATATGTCGAAAATATTGATCCATTATATGAAAGCACCTATAAGTGCAGCAGGACAGTAATACTGCAGGGTCGGTAATTAAAATCAGGTTATGTCTATGTAGAAGGGAATGATGCTGATTGTCAATCTAGCTTTGCGTCGAATAATATGGGACCATTAGATCGAGATATATATTGACAGAATGAAATTCGTCAGATGTGATTCGTCATATGAAGCACCTTTCGATGCCACAGGATTGTGAAAATACGTGGTCGGCATATAAAATTAGATGATATTAGTGTGGAGAAAATTCGAGTTCATTGTGATACTTGCGATGTGTAGAATAATAATATACAGTCATATCGAAACGATACGCCTGCAGATCGAATATCGATGAATATAATTCGTCAAAAATAGGACACACGCGGTGTCCTATTTTGTCTGAGGTCTGTTATATTTCATGACGATAAATGAAATTAGATGATAATTATGTAGAAAAAGATGGCGTTCATTGTAATACCAGCGATGCGTTGAATATAATAAGACTATCAGGTCAATTATATGTGACAGATTGAATGTTCAAAAATTTAATGCGTCATATGCAAGCCCCAAATACTGACGGAGGACCGTAAAAATTCAGCATCGATAAAAAAAATTACATGGTATTTAAATCAAAAGGAATGATGTTCGTAGTGATCCCCGAGGTGCGTCAAATACTATAGGTACATCAGTTCGATATGATACATAGAAATAAATTATGTCGAAAGTTTTGATTCGTCATGTGTAATCACTTCTCATTGCCAGTGAATTGTAACACCCTAGGGTTGATAAGTAAATTTAGATGATATTTTGTCGAAAAGAATGGTGTTCGTTGTGATCCCTGCAATGCGTAGAATAATATAAGACCATCAGGTCGATATGAAAAATAGGCAGAATGAATTTTGAATGTATTGACTCCTCGTATGTAAGCACCTACCAGTGCCGGTGGAACGCAATATTTCATGAACGATAAATAAAATGATGATTGTTATGTAGAAGGGAATGATGTTCACTGTGATACGCGCGATGAGTGGAATAATACAAGACCATCAGATCAATATGATATACTAATGATAGAAATAATGAATAGATAGAAATAATGTCAAAAATATTGATACGTCAAATGTATCCACCTATCATTTCTGGAGGAACGCAATATTTCAGTGTCGGTAAAATTAGATGATGTCCATGTAGAGAATAATCATGTTCATTGTGATTTCCGAGATGCGTAGAATAATATAACAGACTAGGCAGATAGGCAGATATTTTGACAGAGTGAATGCCGGTAATATTGACTCGTCATATGTGAGCACATATCAGTGTCGGAGGCCCGTAATATTTGAATACTGATAACTAAAATTAGTGATATTAATGTAGAAAAGAATGGAGTTCAATGATGTCACCGAGATGTGTAGTGATCGCCGATATAAGATAATCAGTACGATATAATATATTGACAGAATTACTGTCGAAAGATTTGAACCGTCATATGTTAGCACCAACCAGTGACAGAGGACCGTAATTAAATAATGTTTGAAGATATTTATGGAGAAAAGAATGCTGTTCATTGCAATCTCCGCGATGCGTAACATAATATAGAACACAACAAGATGTTAAACTCATTCCATGTAGCGGAAATACGTAATACTTCATGATTGATATATTATAATAAATAGTATTAGATGTCATTTAACTACAAAAAAAATTTTCGTTGCAAATACCGCGATGCGTAAAATACTAACATATTATAAAGTTGATATGATACAAAGACAGAAGGAATGTAGAAAACATTGAATTGCTATTTGTAAACCTTGTTCCACGTATTAGAAATCCCTTTAGATTTCAGGCTCGATAAATAATATTAGATGATGTTTATATATAAAGAAATGATTTCGTTGTGAATCTCGCGATTCATAAAATGTTATAAGACAATAAATTCGATATTATATATTGACAGAATGAATGTATATGAATTTCGATTGTTCATATGTAAACCTCAATCCACGTACAGGAACTCCGTAATATTTCCAGCAGGATAAATATTATTTGATGACGTTCATGCCCAAAAAATTAAGTTTAATGTAAACGCAAGATGCGTACATTATTTTAAGTCCACGGAATTGAAAAGATAAATTGTCGAGATGAATATGGAAAAATTTTTATTGTCATATGTGTACTTCATTACACTTACAGTAACTTCGCAATATTTCAGGATAAATAATATTGGATAGTATTGTATTTAGGTACAAAAAATGTGTTGTTCATTGTGAACTACGCCTCGCATAGAATAATATATACTATAATATCTGAATGATATATTAAGAGTACTGATGTGGAAAGTTTCGCATTTTCATAGATAGACCCAATTCCAAGAATTGAAACTCCGTTTCAGGCTCGACAAAATATATTAGATGTAATTTAAGAAAAAAGGTTTCCTCGTGAACCTCGCCATGGGTAGAACATTTTAAAACAATAAACATGGAACATCTGTAAAATTATGAATGCCTCTATATATATATATATATATATATATATATATATATATATATATATATATATATATATTAGATATTTNACCAGAATCCATGTACTCCGCAATACTTCAATCTCCGAAAAGTTATTAGATGGTAATTATGAACAAAAAATGATGAATGACACCTCATTCCACAAAGCAGAACTCCTTAATAATTCAGGTTCAATAAATAATATTAGAAAATATATTTCCGAACAAAAAATGGCGTTCATTGTGAATCCCACAATGCGAAGGATAATATGTACATAATGTAAGACCATAAAATAGTTATGATGCGTTGACAGAATGAATTTGGAAAATTCTTTAATTGACATATGTAAATCACATTCAACGTTGCTGTAATCCGTAATATTTCAGGCAGGGTGGATAATATTGCAGCGTAGACCATTATGCCTTAAATTCGATAAATGGTATATTGTCAGAATAAATCTGGAAAATTTTGGATGGTCATATGGAAACACCACGTACCGGAATTCCATAGCATTTCATGCCTATTAAATAATATTAAATGATAATTACGATCAAAAGATGGTGTTCATTGCGAATCCCTTGATGTGTAGAATAATATAGAACAATAAACTTGATGTAGTATAATAACGGAATGAATGTGGAATATTTTGAATTGACATATGTAGAAAACACTCCACGCAACTGTACTCTGTAGTATTTCAAGCCAGATATATAATATCAGAATATTTATGTAAAAGAAATATTGGGCATTATAAATCTTGTGATACATAGAAAATTATTTGTCCATAAAATCGATATGATATTTTGACAGAATGTAAGTGTAAAATTTTGAATTGTCATATGTAATTACACGGACCGGAACTCCGTAATGAAGCAGGCAATATATGTTCTATTTATGTGATATTTATGTACACAACATTTATTTTTAACCCCGCGAAGCGTAAAATAATATGGTACAATAAAATAGATATGATAGATTGACAGAAAGATAGTGGAAATTTTTGATTGATCATGTGCAAACCTCATTCCATTTAATAGAATTCCGCAAAACTTTAGGCACGGAAAAAATATTAGATGGCTTTAATGTTATAAATGATGTTCATTGTGAAACCGATGTGTTGAATAATATAATCAACAGAAATTTATAAAATTACAGAATGAATGTAGAAAATTTTGTGTTACATGTGAGTCTCATTCTAACTGTAGGAACTCTGTAATGTTGACGGTAACATATATAATATTAGATGATATTTATGTACCATAAAATTGCTTCCATTGTGGTCCCCGAAATGCGTAGAACAATAAAATCGATGTGATATAATGGCAAAATGTATTTTGAAAATTTTGATGTGTCATATGTAAACATCATTCCTCGTACCGGAACTTGGTAGTTTTCAAGTTTGACATGTATTAAATGATTTATGTACAAAAAAGTGGTGTTCATTGTGAACCCCGTGATTCGTCGAACAATATAATAACATAAAAACGATATGATATATTGACACAATGAATGTGGAGAATTTGGACTTATTACACATTTTCACGTATTTTCCATTCCACGTACCGAAACAACGTTACATTTCAAGATGGATAAACAACATTAGACAATACTTATCTACAGAAAATTTGTTTTCGTTGTGAATTTCTCGACACGTAGAATAATATTATGCATTAAAATCGATTATATAATGGCAGATTAATTGTAGAAAATTATGAATGTTCATTCTCAACTTCATTCCACTATTCAGAAACCTGTAACATTCCAGACTAGTAATATTATGCGAAATTTAGATATAAAATAATGGTGTTCACTGTGCATCCCGCGATGCGTAGAATAACATAAAACATTGAAATCTATATGATATGTCGATAGAATGAATGTGGAAACATTTCGATGATAGTTGTATAGATCATATCACGTTGAGGAACTCTGCAAAACTTCACGGTCGATAAATTATACTATAATGCTGGAAAAAAGTGGGTTTCATTGTTACCCCGCGATGCGTACAAGAATATGCAGTAAGACCAAAAAATACGTATGACATAAAGAGGGAATATTGAAAATATTGATGTGCAATTTGTAAACCTCATTCCACATTCCGCGAGACCGTAACGATACAGATTCGATAAATTACATTAGATATTAATCATATGCTAAAGAATTGGGTTCTTTACGATCTTATATAAAGAGAAGAGTCTATATTACGAAATGTAAAATAATATAAGACCATAAATTGACATGATGTATCGACAAAAATGATGTCGAAATTTCTGAATTACCGTAACATTTCAAACGCGATAAATAATATTAGATAATATTTCTGTACAAAGAAATGCTGTTCATTTTGAACCTCGCGTTACTAAGTATAATATAAGACAACGAAATCGATATGACATATTGACAGAATGAATGTGGAAAATTTTGAAGCGTCAAATTTAAACCTTATTCCACGTACCGGAAATACGTAAAACTTCATGCTCTTTAAATAATATTAGATGTTATTAACGAACAAAAAAATGGCATTCATTGTGAAACCCATGGTAGAATATTATTAGGCCATAACATCGATGGTATATTGACAGATTGAATGCGAAAAACATTGATACGTCATGTGTAGGTACCTGTCACTAACGAAACTCGTTACGTTCAAGCGCTGATAAATAAAATGATGAATTAAGAAAGAATGGACTTCAATGTGAACGTCTCGATGCGCAGAATATCAGACCAACAGATCGAGATAATGTATTGATAGTGTGAATGTAGAATATAGAAAATTTTGAATGATCATATGCAAGCCCCACCTGTACCGGACAGCGTATCACTTCGGTGAAGAGAAATGAGAATGGATCGCTGTTTTATATTAAAAAATTGGATTTGTTGTGATCTCCGCGCTGCGTAGAATAATATAGACCATCAGACAAGACCATCAGAGTGAGTTAACATACTGATAATGTTAATGTCGTTTATTTTGAATTATCATAGGTTAGCCCCGATCTGTAGTGTAGGTGAGTATTACTTCGAGACGATAAATTATACTAAACCCTTGCTTTATATTAAACAATTGTGTTCATTGTCATATCCGCAATGCGTAGACAAATATAGGATCATAAGAGAGATCTAACCTACTGATAGAGTGAAATTAGAATACTTTGAATTTCCATACGTAAGCACCGATCTGAAACGGAGGAGCGTATTATATTGAGAACGAGAAATAGTACTGAATAATTGATTTATATTAAATTTATTCATATTGATACGCAAGATGCGTTGAATGTATAAAAATGTGAGATTGATATATTACATTGATAGAATGAATGTAGAATAATTTGAATGATCAAATGTAAGCCCCGACTTGTACTGGTGTAGCGAATAATTTCGTGGACTATGAACAATACTAAATAGTTGTTTTATATTAGAAAATTTATTCATTGTGTCCCCGGAATGTTAAGAATAATATAAGACAATCAGATCGAGATAATATTTTGATATAATGTATAGAGAATGTTTTGAATGACCACATGTAAGCCACGATCCGTAACGGAGTAGAATATTATCTCGGAGATGATATATATTACTAAAACGATGACTGATATTAAGAAATTTGTTCATTTTATTACAGTGATGCGTAGAATAACATGAGACACACAGATCGACATAATATGTTGATAGAATGAATGTAGAATACTTTGAACTACTATATGTAATCCCTGATACTTACCGGAGGAGTGTACTACTTCGTGGACGGTTAAGAATATTGGATCGTCGTTAGATATAAAATTGCGTTCATTGTGATCTCTGCGATGCGTATAGTAACATAAGA
>NIPQ01032350.1:0-12021 GCA_002806875.1 Lepidotrigona ventralis hoosana
GAAAGATTTGGCGGAGGGGAGAGAGAGAGAGGGACACTTCATTCATCGGCGAACACATGAACGACGATTTTTATGGGCCAGATGAAAAATGAGGTTAGCCGTTTATCGCGTTGGTCCTTTCTGCGTTTTTCTTCTTCGATGCGTGTCCCGGAGAAACGAGGTGGGAGTGCCTCTCAATATTTTGGCACTCCATAGCCCGAGGTCAGGTTGATATATACGTTCAACGTTTTTCAGGAAGGGAGATTCGGGGAGAGGAAGGTTTTAGATAAAGCTAACGTTCGTCGGTTCGGTATTTTCGAGAAGAGAATAATATTTGAACTAGTGCAAAAATTTCTATTCTAATCAAATTGTTATCAACTTACAAATTGTTTCAAGTTTGTACGATATGTATAAAAATGATAGTAGATTGTACACTTTCTAATGTGTTTAAAATTTCCCAATAATCCAGAATTGACAAACCACCGCAATGTTGAATAAATAAAATCAATTTTTATTCCAGCTCTACCTGTGTATTCATTGTATTTCATTGTATTTGTGAAACGAATTTCAGTTTTCACAAATAACACATTCAAACAATTCAGTACTATTTACAAAGTACTTGTACAGTGTACCTGTGAAGAGATCTTCAACATTCTTCAACAATTAGAATCGTAATAACTTAATTTGACGAAACACAGTGTGGTTCCATCCCTCTTCACAATGTCGTGCCACTTCTCTATGAATCCTCGAAGACTGGTGGCAAAGAGATCGCAGCAGTCACGCGTGTCTTTGTCCTCTCCCCCTTTTTCACCATACGAGCACTCGATGGGGTATTATGGGGAAGGGGAGGGGAGGGGGGAGTGGGTATGCGGTATGAAATCTGATGAATGGTCCGAGGGCCCAATTATATATCCGGCCTATTTAAACTCGGCTCGGTGAAAGGTCGGAGTTTCTCTTTCGATTCCACGGGGGATCATTTCTGCCAGCAGCACAATGACATCCGTGACATCGTTTACGCGCACCCCCCGTGGTCTGCCACGGGGCCAATGGGCCCCATGCCGCATGGACGACACCCGTGACGAGACATCTTCATTACTCTGTGGCCATGAGGCCCACTTTACCGGCCTTGCTGAGGGGGGGAATGGAATTTTGGTTTCGCTGGTGTTTTGCATCGTAGTGTTACTACGTTTATCCGTTTATACGAGAGATTTTTCATTCACGTTATGGTGGTTTATGATTCTGCGTCGAGTCGAATTCAGTGTTGCATTTCCTTACTTCTTTCCATGCAGATTCTTTTGATTCTTTGTGAACGAGTTGATTTTTACACGTAAAGTATGGACATAGAACTTTATTTAGCGGAAACATTAAGACATTAAGTGGTTAGTTGTGAAAGTGTGTACAAATAGAATTTCATTCGTGAGAACGAAAGTCTAGCCGAAGTTCAATTGAACGAACCTTTTTTGAATGTGAACTCGTATTTTATTGGGACAATTTTTTAAATTTCAATTATACAGACATCACTTGTAGATCACGAAGTGGACTTTTAGATGTTCACGCATATTTTAATTCAATTTCGTACATCAGTTTACAAACGAGTATTTTACGTATTTGCACGAGTTACAGAATAATTAATTATTCGATGTAAGTAAGCAGTTTCGAGAGCCACTCGAAGACTTTGACTAACAAAATGCTTTCATTCAAAAAAATTTGCAACAAATGGGTGAGTAGAAGCCAGCTGCCATCGATACTCGAGCCGATAATAGACGAGCGTCGCCTGTATAAATACAGAGCGTCCAGTTTCTAAAAAGCTGTGCTCGAGTTGCGTCGTTCTTTGCAGAAGCGTATCACCATACTCGTGCAGCATCTCCGTTTTTTCGAAACTTATATTGGTTAAGTTAGGTTTAGATTATTTTTGAAACGATGTCTTTACGAAATTGATGTGCAAGTAATATGAAAAAGTACAGTAAAGACAGTGAACTTTTGATTCGAACGTTTGAGAAAGAATCTTTCAAATCTTAAGAAATACAGCGTTATATAAATGTTCGAAATTTCTGTAACAAATTCAGTTTGATCGCTGTGCTGGTTCTAAGATTAAAATTCTTAGTCTGTAACAAATGTCAAAGTTTCTTAGGATTTTGAAAATGAGAGACAAAAGAACGGAATTATTTTTCATTATTCTTTAACGACATTCTGCTAGTAAAAATTCTTGACAACGTGGAATTATACATTTAAAATGTTTCAAACATCATCATTTTTAGAATTAGATTCTGTTACAACGAAAGCGCAATAATTTCGTTTTATGGTATTTACATTATTTAAAGTTCCATTTTGCAAACAATCGACACCAGATATCAAAATTTTATCAAAAAATACATATTCCAAGGCTTTTGAACCGTATCGACTCGGGCAGGGGTTGAGTAAAGGAGGGGAGGAAAGAGAGAGAGAGGGTTAAAGGCGACAAAGAGGGTTCGTGGTGCGGTGCCTTGGTGGCCACGGGTGTGGTACAGCTTCCTCCGTAACGAGGGCCAACCTTTATGACCCGTAAAGATACGCGTCGTCCAGTTTAGCTTCCCCTTACTCCCGAACGTCCCTCTCGATGCCATTGCACCCCTCGAAGTTGCGCGCGATAGCCATACGAGACCGGCGTGACGTTGAACTCACGTAGGGATATTTTCGACCCCTTGGAGATGGCGAAATCTCCAACCGAGTCTCTCCATATCTAACCAACCCTCTCTCGATCGACCACATTCTCTTTTCTCTCTCTCTTTCTCTCTCTCTCTCTCTGTCTCTCTGTCTCTCTCTCTCTCTGTAGCCAAGCATCGAGAATTCTCCTGGGGACAGTTTTATAATGCCAGCCGTGATTGTGCGTGATTGTTCGAATAGAGTCGACTTCGGCTACGAGAAAGGATTTTATTTCTGCTTTCAGGGTTTTCCTTTAATCCAGGTCCACGCTGAAAGGCAGAATGGAATTATCGGGTTGACTAACGAAAAAAGTCTTTGCTTGTTTGTTGCTTTCTCTCGTATATATCGGGAGAGCTGAGTTTCACCCGGTTTCCAATGGAGAAAAGGGATGCTCGTCGGAGACTTGATATTTCTTTGGCGAGATGATAGGGAATTGTTGGTTCAAAAGATGATTTTTATTAGGTTAGGTTTAATGTACTTGCGTTTTTTGTTTTTTTTTTTTTTTTTGAATACAGAATGGATATATCAAGTTTCATCAATCAAGTTTAAATTACAACGAAAATATTTTTCCGATTACGAAAATACTTTGTAATTATAAGAATAATAATAAGAATAATAATAGTCATCTTTGTGCAGAACGCAAGACAAACTGTAACCTTCTAATCGTCGTGTACGTTCCATTAATATTTATAATCTCTACTTGATAGACATTAAACCGATCTGTAAACCTTGTTAAAGCGACTAATCAAGTCATTTCCCATTGACGAAAGAGAAATATTTTATTTATACGCATAAATTACAAAAAAAATAATAAAAATCATCAGCCTTCGCAAAAGACACCTTAGTTAGCTCAGAACACCGGTATCTATAACGCGGCCTACGAGAAGGTTTAGCGAGACAGGGAAGCGGTAACTTCCCAATTTGCCGGTGAAGTATTAGCAATTTTTTCCTTGCGGGACGCACGGGAGGCGCTGAGAAAATTAGGGTTGCTGCATTGGTATGGGAGTTAGATCTGGCTGATGGAAGGGTGTAGCGGGGTGTGTGGCTCTGCAAGAGCAATCGTGAATCAAAATTAGCCGCTCTTGTACAGAAGGGAAAGAGGGAAAAGAGCGAAAGAGAAGAGAGAAGAGAGAGAGAGAGAGAGAGAGAGAGAGAGAGAGAGTTGAGTGTCGAAGGTTCGCGAGGTCGAAGGGTGCTGGCGCAGAGTTTCCAGTTCATGGTAGAGCGACTCACCCTCTTTGACCCTGTTTCCGCGTCGTCGCATTCTCGTCTTTCCTACGTCCAGCCCGAAATTACAGGGCTGCAAGGCGATGTAAATCCCGATGCATCGATAGGAAATGGATCCCCCCGTCTAGGAAACGATGCACGGAGCTTGATTACCTCGCTCTTCCCGTTTTTATCAGTCCACTTGTATTTCCCATCGTCGCGCGAATTAACCGTCTTCGTGTTTGTCCGCCGGCGGAAAATATGCTGCTTGAAAGAATTAGAAAATCGTGTTTTTTGCACCCCACCCTCCTCTCCCTCCTCGATCCTTTTATCCTATACTTGTGTCCGTTTGGTGTTGTATAACGCGAATCTGAGACGACGTATTCTCGTTCGTTCGAAGAGTATTTTCTAATCTCTCGAATGTACCTGATGTCGATAGAATAAATTTTGTATATTGTTCGGAATATTTATTTCACCGTATAAACGTAAAAAATTCTCCCGTATAAACACTCATTAGAGAGCAAGCAACGTTGCGTTCCGTTACCGTATTTTCCGATTGATTTACGTTACAAAATCCGTGACATCTTTCGTCTACAGTTATGAAATTCGAAATATCTCGACGATAACGTTGCTCGCTCCTTGAGGAATAAAAACTTTCTCGACGATAAATTCGCACGTCCTTCGTGCTCTGCTAAACCTGTCATCCGCCAACAGAAACCTAACTCTCGCTTCCTCGGTCGTCTAATTAACAAATTATTCAGCGAGCTCGGCCATGGACGGCAGTAGCTAGTAGCTGGAATTCCTCGAGGTAGGCGAGAAGTATCGGAGCGTTAAGTCGAGACGCAATTAATTGGAGGATGTGATCTCTGGTCGTTAGTCGAAAAATCCGTTTATCCGCCGCTACACCGTGCTTCCTGTTGTGCAGAAACGAGTTCCTTCTTTTTTTCCCACCCCTTTCCCGCGCCCCTCGCCACACCCCCTCCCGCGCCGCCTGACAGCGGGTGACGGGAATATTCCAGCGTCAAATACATCCGCGCTGTTGTACGCGCGCACACGCGCGTGCACCGAAACAATCCACCCCCGACACGCAACGCCGAATGTCCACCCCCCGTGTCTGTACGCTGGCTCGGCGTCACGCAGACCAGCAACAGGGCTACGTGGTGGTACATACACGGCAAGCAACGCCGGTGGAAACAGCGGGAGGGGGTGGCGAAGGGGGTGGCTTGGAGCGGAGGTATTGAAATTAGCCGACCAGTCGCTAGTGATGGCCGTTCGATCCTCTCTGTATCGCGAGTTCAAGTAATTTAGCGAGTTCTCTCCACGCTCAAGTAATTTACCTCTCGAGCCCGGATAGAACACCCCTTCCTCCCCACACACCCCCCTCTCCGGCTTTCAATGTTACTTTAATTGGAAAATTCTTGCTGATCTTGCGAATATCAGCCTCGCCTGGCCAGCGAGGATGGTTGTTGTTTCTGGTCGCTGGCTTGTTTCTGACTAATCGACACCCTGAATTTTTCGCTCGGGCGAGACATGCTCCGCGGTTTCGAGGCTTCTTGGTTGCCTCGTCAATTGTCGAGCTGATATATCGGGCTTGGAATTGTCAAATTGATTTGTGATCTTGATCTTACTTTCGTCGAAGCGTACGAAGTTTCGTAGTATCTTGTTTTAGTGTCGTTCTTCAGTTATTTGATCCTTTCACTCTTCGGTGGTTTTTATTCTCTTTGATACTACATTCGTCCCAGAATGCTATACGTGTACCTAAAGTAATCGAAACGCATCGTTGAATTGAAGACCAAAGCTTTAATCGTACACTTTACAAGAAATTATTCGACTTTCCGAAAATTTTCTTGAAGGATTATAGATTTTTATTCAGTTTACAGAAAATCACTTGGATTCCCAACAATGCATCGTGGTCGATCTGTACGATCTGATGAATCTACAAACATAAAAAAAAATTCTCTCTGGCTTATAAAGACAAATTACAACAAATGACACATAGAAAGGAAGAATATACTTTTAAACCATATACTTCTAATCAAAGTAAATCCACAAAATTTCCGCACAAAAATTACAAGTTTTTTTCCGCTACACGAGAGGGGACCAAATTTTCAGAGGGAGGAGGAAAAAAAAGAAAGAAAGAAACGAAAAAAATCATCGAGATCCGCACCGGAAAATGCATCGCGCAGCCTATGAAATTCTGATGCGAAATAACAAAACGATGGCCAACAATTTTCGCGTTAGAGCGAACCAGGTGATTCGAGGCTCGTCGAGGCCATCGCTACCGTGTGTGCCGTGAACGTGCTCATCGATGGTGGCAGGGATCGGGATCCGAGAGGCCTTGCATATATTCACACCGAATTAAGTCACCAACACACCGGCTACTCGGCTGGCCACACTCTTTGTGCATCGGGCGGCCCTTTCACGCACGCAGTGTCGTCCTCGGCGTTGACCAGCCTGGCGGATCCGCGCGTGTATTGCGCGCGAGCAATCCTCTACGTGTGTAGAAGAACGCGAAGCGACGCGGGCGCGGCCAGGAGGGTGGCATGTTTGAATTTGGATGGTGGTGGTCTGGCTTTGGCTGGAGGGAGCAGTCACTGACGGAGAAAACTGGACGAAGATAGAGAACGAGGGAGAGAGACAGACAGAGAGAGAGAGAAAGAGGAGTGTGTGTGTCGCATGGTTTACTTTAAAACGTTCATTGTGGTGTATTTCCTTTCCAGCGGGGATGATATGAGGCTGCCAGGATTTCGATGCTCTCCACCCTGTCTAACCACGGATTTCTACATTGATTCGTTCAGATTTTCTGTTTCATGTATTCTGCTCTTGTTCAATTCTTTTGCTACGTGTCGAAGGTAGAGTTGTTAAGAGTTGTCGTCGTCACGTGTTAAGAAACGTAACGAAGCAATCGAGATTGCTGGTGAAAGGCTTCTTCCGGAGTTTCGGAAATTTGGATATTTGGACGGTATTTGATTTTAAGACGAAGCAAAGTAAAAGATTCCTCAGAGAATTTTTATAGATTTCTATAGTTTCATAGTTTCGTAGATTTACAGCTTATTTATTAGTTTGGATAATTTTCTGTAAATTTCTCTGCAGCATTTAGCTTGGAATTTTTTTCATTTACTTGATGAGATGTAATAAAATGCAAATAGTATTTAAATAGTCTTCAAGCGAAATGAAATCGTCAGTGTTGATGTCAGAAAAAGAATTCCTTCTAGTATTAGATAATTAATTTTTTTTTTTTCGATTCACTCCCTTTAATAGAGTGATACAATTAATACTCCAAAAACTAATAATTTAAAAATAAAACGAAACAATTAACGTAAGAATTAATCTGTTTCATAGTGTCAGCAAATAAGTTTTCCTTTTATTTCACATCAATACATTCTCCACACTCAAATATATTCACCTAAAGTTATCAAAAAAGAAAAAAAGTGCTCTGGCAGCTGGCATCATGCTTCACGCATCACGTCGTGCATTCTAATCCACGTATTAGACCAGATTATTTGATACAGAGCATCACTGTAGTATTCTTCCCAAGGCCGTTTACCGTCAGTTTCCTCAGATAGACGAAGATAATATATTCCTCGAGGACAGCTTCTTTAAATACCCATTAAAAATCCACCTAGACTTTCGTCTCTTTGAAAACGAAATTCTCGTTGAAAACGTAGTAAAACGTAATAAAACGGTCGAAGTTAAGAAAAAAAATTTTGCGTAACAGTGGCGCGCAGCCCTAGCACGACCCGCCAGTAAATCAAAGAAAAAAAAAAGAATGAAAAAACGAACTTCTTTCGGTTTATTTCTTTATGGCGGGTCGTGAAAAAATGTTCCAGATTCGAGAATGACCGAGGCCAAAAAACTGCCCTGTTTTGGTCAAAAATTAGTGCGGGCGAGTCCTTAAAGTCGGACATAAACGCGTAAAATGTTTTCTAAGGCAGAAGAAGGAAGAAAAAAAAAAAAGAGACCAGAGCTATTAAAGTATACGACACCGTTGTTAAAAACAAACCGCCGTCAGCCGGACCCTTGATCTACAAACGTCGAAAACGGTATCCCGCTTTTTGGGTTCTCGTTTCCCGTTTTTCGCCATTCAGTTGCATGCACACCGTAGTCGGCCTTGTAAAAGCATAAAAATCTACCATAATGCCGAGCACTGTTAACCGAAACTGGGTCATTGCCACCTAAGAAAACTTTTTGACCTTTTTTACTCCCAGGTCGCTCGTAAAGAAAACGCTCTTCCGTTAGCTAGTTCGATCTAATATCGACCTCCTTGTTTTCTATTATTATTTCTTGTAATTGCCTGTGATTTTTTCTTTTTTTTTTTTTTGTCATTTTTAACATCGTTTGGTAACCTTATTACTCTGCGCTAGATTAGGTTTTTCTTTATCGATCGATGTAGAATTTTTCGATTCGAGAGGGCAAATCAGTATCATTCACCGTCCAACAGTCTACGTTGGAATTGGAAAGATATCATAAATATCGTTGTTTTCTAAAATACACCCATGAACCTTATTGTTATTTGATGTTACTGTAATTTTTACAAAATTTTTCTTGACCCATTTAATGATTCAGTTTCTTCACTTTCTTTAATTTTAATCAATGTGATAATTAAATACGCAAGATATCCTTTCAACGGTATAAATGCTTCGAGTAATGTTTTATCAATTCTATTATAAATTTCTCATGAACAACTTCGAGCTTTGTCACATGTCAATGAAAGTATTTCCAACAATCATCGATTTATTCTTTGAAAATTTCTACATCTCTCTCCCTCTGTCTCTCCACAGAGTATAACTTTACTCGAGCCTTTACTTTAACCTTTCTAGCTTTTCGTTTAAAAAATATACGCGTCCCAAAGCGATTTGCTAGGGATAGATCGATCCTCAATAACCTTAAAAAGATAGGGTAAAACAGTCGGTTTGGTACCTGAACGTCTCGAACAAAAAGCGTAAAACGGTAAAAAGTCGTAGGAAGTTGGCATAACGGGTTCGATGTGATCCACATGCACCGCGTCGGAAGAAAAAGAAGTACGATGGATAAAGAAAAGGAGAAAAGAACGGTACTTGGAGTTTGTCAGTCGTTTCTCGTTAAAAAAACAACAACAAAAAAAAGAAAAAGTCATAAAACCCTTTCCCGGGAAAATTCCATCCAGTTGACTTCTTCGCCGCTGAGCCTTTCCTAGTGATAAAGTTAATTGAAACCTCGACAAGCAGCTGAGAAATGGCAAGGAGAGGCTGCTGTCGAGGAAGCAGTAAAAAAGAGAAAAGCGCGCGAGCCGAGAACCGCCGAACACTCTCCGCAGAGGGTCAATATAACCCTTAAGAGTCAAGAGAACGCGTTGGAAGGGGTGAGACTCGGCATAAATTCATAAAACACCGCTACGTGTTATTGTGAAACGTGGCTCACTCCCTATTTTTTTCCCCCTATTGACCCGTCCCGAATATTTTTGCTCGTCCCAAATACCCGTAGAGAAAGAAACGGTAAAAATTGCAAGTGTCGAGGAGGAGATCGAAATGGAAGGGATGAGGGGAAAAAACGGGACACTGTTACACGGGAAAACCGTTGTTTTTTTCTCCCCTCTCGACAGTGAGAGACTGTAAATCTTCCACCGGAGGATCTCTGACGAAATCGCGGAGATTTTTTGGATTGGTCGAAAGAACGAATTTTTTCTCATATAGACGGATATCCTCGTCCGGATGAATATTATTCACACCGTACGAAAAAGTGAAAAATTGTCGGCGGGATGTTTCGTTTGTAAAGGTTTCGCCGAGAGAGTTTGTGAAATACGTGCCTGTCCGACAGATTCGACGAAGACGAAAATATGAAAAGGATTCAGAGGTGGGTTCGAACGAGTTGTACCCCATTTGGCCAATAATACGGACTTGACTGCAGACAGTCAATGCAGAAATCGTAAATTTTCGCGAAATCGTTATGCGTGTCCGAACCCCTATTAGCGACTCTACCCTGAATACTGGCTCGCGAAACTGGATAATTTACGAGGACAAATGGTTTTCTGGGGACAAGAGTAAGCAAGGGTTGTGCTTCGAGACAGTGGCCTCTCCAATTAACCAAAAAGCCTTTCATTGATCTATTATTAGTTCGTGTCAAATGCCTTTGCGTACCTTTCTTTTGATTTTTCTTCGGGGGCCTTTACCAACACATTCGGTATCTCTTTGTGTTGCAAATTTTAGGTAGAAGGTACTTTGAATATTGAGGTACAACGTGTCATAAAGTAATTTTCAGGGAAGCTATTGAATTGTTTCAATTTCATATTTACAACAATATATCACATTGGCAATATGCTTGAATTCTGTTAATTTTGAACCGAACAATACTGATTAATCAACAAAGGTTACACGTACGAAAATAAATGAGAAATGTAGAATAAAAATCTTTTCGTAAGAACGTTCATTTTTAAGAAAATTAAATTTGAAATTTCATCAAGTACCTACACGTGTACCAAGACAATTCACGACTCAACATTGTTCGAATTCCATTTTTTTTTTTCTTGCAAAAAGAAATCCTGAGCAGAAAGATTGTTGAGTAAGAATAACAATGAATTTAAATAAAAATATAAAAAATAGTGAGAATACTTACTTAGTAACTTATTTAGTATAAAATATAAATTTAATTAATTTAAATATAATAAAAAATGCAATAAGAAATATGACAGCAAGACGTACTTGAACGTAGTAATAAACGCTAGAAAGTCACTAATTATTTAGCAAACTTGGCTTACTCATTCTCGCGCTTCTCACTCGTTTGTTAAAAAAAAAAAAAAAAAAAAAAAAAAAAAAAAAAAAAAANGCACAACAGTTCATCGAATGTCACAGTAGTGAAAGTTGCAATACCTCGGCTCTGAAACTGTATAAAAATATAATCGGTAACCAGATCTTGCTGCGTCAAATAAACCGTGCGCAATAAATCACCGGGAAACAATGCTGGTCAGAATTTTCTCCAAGCGATACCTCGTTTCTGTCAATATTTTCCTTCGAGCTGTGGATTCCGCAACTTTTATGGCCGGCTACATTTTTCTTCTACCCGTTCGCCGACCGCTTAAATCGCTCCGACTTTGGATCATTACGATTTGTAACGCGTCTCCATTGTACCAACAATGGCCAATTTCTTCTGTCGTTGTGTAACTGTCAGAACGGAGGCATTATCGAGAGACGAGAAAACCACCGCTCCGAGGTGGTCTCCAGCCGAATGCAAATAGAATGTGAATTGCTCGTTGCCAGTTTAAGAGAGACATTCGACGATAGCGGAGTACCGCTTAAAGAAGAAGCGTTACCGATTCCGGCAAGGGTTTCTCCATGGAGTTGTTACCTTTAGTGGCAATCGAACAAGGGAACACAGCCGCACGGTAGTCCAGTTTCCTGACCAGTTCGGAATATCCGTTGCTCTCATAAAACTTTAGTTTACGAAGAATGGAAAAGCTTCCGTTTTTCGGCTCTCGAAGGAGCCAGAGAAAGAGAAAACGATGGTAAAACAACCGATGGTGGAAACGATTGCTCGCTCGTACGGCATTGGCTGGCACACTCGGTTTTTCGGAATCTGGCGATTCGCACTTACTTGGAGCATGAATTTTGCCCATCCCTGTCCGATCTCTTAAAATGTTTAGGAGACGTTGATTCAGTAGAATTAAATATTTATAAATTTGCAATTTTAACTTGAAGAGAGAATAATGAATTTTTGAAATAGTTTGATCACTGAGGGAGAATTNAGAATAATGAATTTTTGAAATAGTTTGATCACTGAGGGAGAATTCCACAGATTTAGCCTCTCAGTGATATTTTTTTTTTAAATTAATAAGGTGTTCTTTGCGCAGAGAATTTTCATTGCAAAAGTTCCTACATCAAACTCAGCTGGTAGAAACTTTTATGTTTACACTCGCAAAGTGCTGCGTCTACATAAAGTACGTTCCAATTATAGGACAAAAACTCGAAACAACGTTCCACGATACAGTTGCTTAAATATTCAACCGTTTAACCTTATCCGGCTAAAATCAACTTTATAAAATTTAAATAAAATCTAAACTCGAAATCCAGAGATCCATCCCCCTGCCCCATCCTCCGTATATTTTTACAAAGTGTTACAAACTCCCGGCTACTACCCCCGGCAAAAAAAAAAAAAAAAAAAAAAAAAAAAAAAAAAAAAAAC
>NIPQ01032353.1:0-12027 GCA_002806875.1 Lepidotrigona ventralis hoosana
AAAACGTTAAGTCTTTTAAAATAAATTAAAAAATATCGACTTGCTTACTTCGATCTGATTAAAAGTGTTTAAAAAAGCATTGGACAAATTCATTTCCGTCGGAAGTTTTAACAAGTTTTTAGTTGCTATTATTCTAACACTCACGAACAAAACTGGTCAGTGATTCAGACTGAATAGACACGTAAGGGCAGCTTAAACGACATCACTTTGACCACAGAATAGAAATGAACTGTTAGATAACGGGGCGAGGATCGTATTATTCTAACACTCACGAACAAAACTGGTCAGTGATTCAGACTGAATAGACACGTAAGGGCAGCTTAAACGACATCACTTTGACCACAGAATAGAAATGAACTGTTAGATAACGGGGCGAGGATCGTTGTAAGGAGCAGGATAAGCCAGGAGCAACTTTTATTTCACGGTAGGTTACGTACTCGTTGAACGTCGAGCAGAGCAAAGTCAGAGGACGTATCTCCAAGAAAATGAATTTTCCCTTTAATTGGGGACGCCGTCGAGAAAGTTGAAACTTTCACCAACGACGCAGAGGAATCGATTTTGAGAATTTGCTGATAAGTTTGCGATTAATTAGTTGGAGAGTGCCTGCGGGGACACTTATCAGGACGATTTTGCAAAAATCATCAACTTAAAATATGCTTTCAAGAGCATCGAACTGTTTGGATAGCTTTTCGAAATTCGCGAGTACTTAAGAATGAACGATTACATCTTACGAAGCGAAACTTAGATAATAAATTTAATTTGAATTTATAAGCAACACGCATGCAGCGCTAATTGTAGCGTCGTGTATTTGCCAACGAGAAAACAATTTAATATTATAAAGTTCCCACATTCTAAGTTTCACTTTACTGAAATGAAAGAATGTCAATGTCAAAGTGGCCGACAGTGGTTGATAGAAATTGGCTTAGTTTATCAAGCGAAGTTATCAAAAAGCGCATACAAACAACGTGAATCGTAATTTATTGCAGTTCAAAGGGATCGAGCTGCAAAAGCTCGAGGAAGATGGAACTCTGAGTGAACTTTGAGCTCTTTCCAGTGAAAGCTTTTGTCGAACTTCTAAATTGATGACTCTCTCGATCAACCGTTTGACATTTTACTTTTACAAGTCTTTTGTCTTTTTAATTCTACGATATGTTATTTCACAGCATCGGGTTTAAATAGAGAAATTTGTTTACCAAAAGTTACTCCTTCGAACTGGGAAATCGAGACTGCCGGATGATTGGATATTTTTTAATAACTTGAGAAAATTTACCGAGAATGGAAAAGTTATTCGATGCTATCGTAACACGTCAGGCGGGGAAAAAGAACGACGTATATATTATAAATAAAATCTGATCACAAATAGATGAAAATTAAAACACCGTTTTTCAATTAAAGCTTAAAATCTATCTTTCAAAACGTTTATCCGTTTAGAGTGTTCCATAACGAAATGTGAAACGAATTTTAATAGTTGGATAACTGATTGAACGAACTGTTTTAAAATTTAAACCTGATTCGTATTTGCAACAAAAATGCTAAAAGCTCGTCGATGCCGAGATGCCACATACTTTTGCAATAATTATATAATATTATATTTACCGAGATATTTACTTCGGTCTATTCTCTGATAATTTGTTTTTGTTTTTTTTTTTTTTCTTTAATTTAGGACAACGTCATTTAGGAAACGTCTCGTGATTGGAAAGAAACGTCATTGAGATACTTCTTTGTGCACAGATGTTAAATATTACACTGTTAGAAATGAAATGTGTTTTAATAGTAAAGCATTGCAATTCTTTGTAATGTGCAAGAGTAAAATGACGTTCTCTTAAATTAGAAAAATTTTAAAAGAATGAACACAAGTGAAAACGAAATAGGATTACTTTGAAAATCAGAGAGAATTTTCTGACAAAAAGCTTTTTCAGTGCAAAATAGGAAGAGGAAATTAGGGTTGGTCAAAGAAAGCGTCTCCTGATTGGAAACGGAAGGTTGATCGCGGAAAGACAATGTCAGAAAGAAAGAGTGATTCGTTAAATTCACGGCCCTTTCAAATTCAAAAGTTATACCTTATCGAAAGATTCGCTTATATTTCGTGGTTTATGGATGAAGATATGCTCGTGTATACCCGAGACGCGTCACATAAATTGATACCGAACTGGAGAGCGTATTCAATTTTCACGGAATATCGAAGCAACCCTTGGCAAAACATTTTTTTAGCTTAAGTCAAATTTTCCAGCTTGGACGATTATTATTTAATAGTTAATAACTGTGACAAGACAATATTGAAGCAACGCTTCAATATTTTTATCTCTTTCTCTCTCTTTTAATTACGCGTGTTAATATTTGTAAATACCAATATTCATGCTGGTTAATGTTACAAATCGAATTATTTTCATCTCTTTTTCTGACGACGTATTAACCGATATTCGTATTTATTAATCGTTGGTATCGACGTCGGTATATGTTAAATAAAAACTTTCGCAAAATAAAAAGCGTAATGGAGTCGATATAATTTGCGAATAAATGTTATTAATTCAATGTGAATGTGAAATGCTAGTACAGAGCGATTCTAGGCAAAATCGTAATATCTGATTGTTCCATAATGACAAACCACGTGTTTCATTGCCGGTAAATGCTAATTAAATCTGTCTTCAAGCAGTGGGAAATTGAAATTAAAGCGTACTACGAAATATACACATGTGTATACAAAGCTATTAATTTCTGCTTTCCGTTCGCTTCTGTGGACTTCCTCTAGCAAATTTTTATAAGCAAAGGATTGTAATGAACAAAAGCATTATTTCATTCATATTATGAATGAAATTATGTTTAAATAATTTTCAATATCAATGATTAAAACGCGTTATTATTGTATATTAATAAATTCAAATATTTTCTGTTTAAAAGACATAACAAAAAAGAACACGTGAAAATCGTGGAATGTTTTAAATAAATTAGACATTTTGTTATTTTTAATAATAACTATCGAGTATAACTAAGAATAAATAATAACTAAGAATCTAGTGACAAAATATTTTCATTTTTATATAATATGATATATAACAAATGAATATTGCATAAAATATAACATATAACACATGGAATATCATATAGGAACATTTTAATAATACGTTAGTAACTAGACAATATAAAATTTAAATCTAGTAACATTTTTTTGACACATCATATGACATATAACACATGGAATATCATATAGGAACATTTTAATAATACGTTAGTAACTAGACAATATAAAATTTAAATCTAGTAACATTTTTTTGACACAAATCTTGATTTCCTATAAGAAGTATCAAAATCAATGATGAAATAATTCTCAGTATTTGAATACAGATTTGAATCTATTGACTGTTACTTTCAACGAAATATTTTCTCTCTCGTAGCAAGAGACAACAGAAAATACACATAATATTGCACTGTGATATTTCAATAAAATTACACATTTACTTTGATATGTTTAGCATTAATTCTAATACTGCAAAATTCGAATTCATTCTCCACAAAATAGTTTCTCATTTATACTAAAATACGACAGAGAAATAACACGTGAAAACCGTATGACATTTCAATTCAATCGTGCCTATTCAAATATTAATACGAATCTAGTGATTTTCAACCGCGATACAAATATCCTCAAACTGGGCACAATATAATGCATTAGCTTTATTGCCAATAGCAAAAATTGATAAAAAATGTTAATAGAAGAAAATTTAACGAAAAAGTATGATTCATACCTGATTATTTCCTTCTTTCAGCAGTAAATATTTTCCCCGTTCGACACACGCGTGCACTCCCGTATCCGCGCCATATTGTAACTACCGCAAACTATCGATAATTATCGATTTTTACTGCGAAATCGCAAAACGGCATTGTAGGCAAGCATCTGTCATCGAGCAATGTACGTCCTCGTTTCGAAGTGGAAAAAATTAGTCGAAAAACTTTGTAAATATCGAGAAGATTATACGAGCAGAAATGTTGAAGAAGCGAGTGTTTTTATATGCTGTTTGTGAGTTAGTGACAATAAAATTGTTTGGTTTTATGGTTGGAAATGGAGAACGATGGCTACACAGAAACCGTGTTTGTCCCTTTAATGGCGTCGAATCGAGGAAAAGAAAAAAAAAGCATTGCTACACATTTATCGTAAGTTTTTCTATGATATATATATATATATATATATATATATATATATATATATATATATATATATATATAGAGAAGCATGATTTTTGATAACTCTGTTTTACTTTAATCTTATAGTGACACGGTTGCGAGAAGGTTATACATTTGCATGTTGTGTGGAAAAAGCTTGCAGAATTTAACACTGAATAGTTTTCCAATGATAAAAGATTGCAGTCTAAGCGGTGAGTGTTGAAAATGAAAAGTTTAATCGATAAATAGATTGTTTGTTGATGTTTATGTGCTTGTAGCAAAGACATAGTGTGCAAAGCATTTATAAATACAATGTAGTTTTTATTTGGCAAAACAAATTTCAATTTCAATTCTACTTAGTTTTATGTTTCAATTTGCATAAGAATCTGTAGTCTATTGAGAAATACATTCTTTTAAGTGTGATATTTTGGTTATTTCACAGTTATCTATGTAGATTTTCTAAAAGTAACAAATAATTAAAGATTGATCAGAACAATTAATTAATTTGTAAATTTGTTTAATACTAGTAATCATAAAAGATTTGAAGTTTCAAATAAGATATTTTGGTCTGTCTATTAAAACTTAATTTATTTCCAATTTATTGATAAGTATATTCTTTTAATATTCAATATTTTAATGTTAGATTTTATAAAAGATTCATAATTTGAAAGTGGCAAATATTTGAAAATTAACTGCAAGAATTTGTTAGAACAAATTTTAGTAAAGATTTAAAATGTTCATAGGTTATTTTCATCATGAATAACTTGAAACTTTTTATTCTGAATGATATGTATATTATTTTGTGTCAGTTGATTGCAAATTTGCTCAGTTATTATTTTAGGAAAATGGTAAGTACAACTTCTAATGTTCTAATGAATATTTGAACAACTTCTAAGAATAATTGCATGTATGTATAATATTATTATCATTATTACTACTTATAAATGTATAATTAATAAACCTTGAGATACTCTTTCAATTAAAAAATGCAGATAAAATAAAACATGAGTAAAAAATACAGTATACAATTATATCATTTTTTATTTTAATAAAATATATTATTTTAATAAATTCACTGCAGTTTCTAAATGTATATTATTTCTGGTAGAATATCTTACCTGTGGAAAGAAGTATATGCAACTTTTCCTTTGAACTCTTGAATTGTGTAAGAATTTATTAACATATTCAAACTGAGTTTAAAATTTGCATGAAGAGTTATAGTATATTGAAATATTTATCTATTGGAAATTGTATTATCTGACAGAAAATCTCAGTATAACTTGTAGTATAAAACAATGAATTTCTATAAGAAAATGAAGTACAGAAAAGCTTTTTACAGAAATATAAAACTTTACTCTGTGAATCTTTGAAAAAAAATTACTCTTTTAATTAATTATACAGAGTATAAAGAGGAAAAAGTAGCATTGTTTTTTAGTAACATGATGATGTGTGAAATTTTTTTAGAAATACCCCTGATTTTTTAAATGGAATACTACATATTTTTTTATATTATCTAGTTGAATTAAGATGAATTCAATCATTTACCATAAAAATGATCTTCAAAATCATATAAAATTAATATCAAGATATTAATGTATTCTATTAATATTTCTATATTATTGTCTATAATCTATATTATTATAGATTATAATATATAAGACTATATTATTATAGATTATTAATCTATATTATAATCTATATTTCTATATTATTGTCTATAATCTATAGAAAATGTATTTAACATTGGAAGAAATTTCTGCACGTATCACTGATTTATATTACTTATATTTATATTAACTTCTATGTTCTATAAAAAATATATTTTATTCAATACAAGTTTTAATCTTCCTCTGTTTATTATTTTAAAATAATAAGGAGGATGACTTAATGAAATATCGATATCGTTGATGGATTAATTTCAATATGCAGAAAATTCTTCCAAAGTAGCAACACCTGCTATCAATTAGGTAATAACTTTAATATCGATTCGCCAATTATATTCCATAGCAATTTTAGAACGACGCAGTGATTATTATAGGAATAAACAGCGAAATGAAAATTTCTTCAATGTTTAAAAACTTTTAGAGAGAATTGTTTCGATCAAATTTCAAGCATATCATCTTCGTAGCGTACGCGAGTAAAAGTATACTTTAGGAAACGTGTAGGCGAAAGCAGAGACCTCGTTACATTCCCCACAGAATTTATGTTGATTATAAACATAATGCACGGTGTTTTCGTGGAAGTTTTCGAAAATTTAATCGGTAATAACGTTGATTAATGTAAAAATTACAAAACAGGGAATTTGATTTTGTTAAATTGAAGCTTCAGGATAAAGTTTTTCGGGAATTTTAACTGTGACAAAACCAACAAATTGGTTTTTGGAAAAATTTGAAGTTCATTTTTGAAAATTTCTGAAATTTTTGAAAATTTCTTTATTAGTTTATTTTGGTGTGTAGTGCAGTTCTATGTTTAAATTGCAAATAATATTTAATGGTTAGGTACGATGGTGACAAGAGGGTGGTATAAAGTTTGAATATAGGGAAACATTTGATCATCATTGAACTCTCGGGGAAAAACTAACACAGTCTATCGAAAATAAAGATCAAAATGTTCATTATAATGAATCCATTAGTTTCAAAAAAAGAAAGGAAGGAAAATCGAGTTGGAAGAAAACAGTGTAACAAATAGTATAAGAAAATACTTTGATAATGTTCAGGGTAAAATTACAGTGAAATTACATAGAGAAATGAGAATGAAGAAATTTAAAGGGAAGAAAAATAAAATCTTTTAAGTTTAATGAAATAGATAGTTAAAATAATTGAAATAAATAATTTAACAAAAATGGAATTGTGCAAGTTAATTTTTCGTTTTCAATCCGTAAATTCTTTGAAATGGTAGGGAAATATTCATTTTTTTCGCTTCCAATCCTTAAATTTTTAATTCTTAAGTATTCTTTATTACAATATTTCAGATTTTATCTTAGAATGTCAAAATTTAGCAAATTCCAAAGAATTTGAGGATTTAGAGAAATTCGTTTCTATAATTCATTTTTTCTGGAATTATCGAGGTGTCGAAATTCAGACAGACGAATTTTATTTTCTCGCTGCCCGAAAACATCCGAATTCCGAGTGAAACTCGCGCCATGAGGATGAAAAGAAACTTCAAGTACAATCAAACAAATTGTGTACAGTTCGAAAATAGAATGTGAATAGACACACAAAGGGAACTCATTTTTCAGGAATTGAAGCAACAATACTTTATCGCACTAGCATCACGTCAAGTCCACTGAAATAATTTACTTTGGAAAACCCTCCTCTCTTGTTTCTTTTTTCCCATTTCTTCCTTTCCATTTTCATCGATATTTCCTTGGCAACCTGTTTATAATACCAAAGGAATGTGCAGTATCAAAGGAACAAGGTGGAAGCAGTGCAATCAATTTACCTAGATCCGAGGAACCTGGTATTTCGTTACGAATTGTGTTAAAAGTACTTCCACTGCTCGGCAAAAGTTCGATAAAGCACAAAAAAGAGGGCGGCAAGATAACGAAAGAGGAGAGAGAGAGAAAGGCTGGTCGTAGCAATTTTCCATGGAAAACATTATAAAAGCAAGACTCAGCATAGCTTTTAATCTGGTGAAGTGTACCAGGAGGGAAGGTTGCGTTGACTAAGCAGGTAAATGGAACATATATAGTATATCATCAATGAACGAATAGGCTGTCGCAGTGGAATAGGTTTGTTATTGCCAGACAGATCAATCTTCGCTACTAGTGTTATACTACTGATGGTATTAATTATAGTTAAACACTCAGTGCATTGCATATGCATGACTGTAATATTGTTGATATTTGCAGTTGACAGTACGTTTGCTATTAGGGAATTGAGCAGGGACATTTTGCATCAAATAAATTGAATTTAATAGACTAATTAATTCTCTTCGGAAGCACGTTCGTTTATGTATTTCATTAAATGTGAAGTTCGCTCATTATCATTATCGTTTCATTATTGTAAAGAATGACTGTTCGGCAAAATTCAAAAAAATCTTCAATTATTTACACTGTTGTGTGTAGCATTAGTGCAACGTTAAAACATCGAATATATTATATCCTTTCGTGCTTAACATTCTTTCGTACAATTTTCAATACAATAAAATGTCCATAAATTGTCACTTGTGTATTTAAGAAAAGGAAGAATCATTTAAACATACGTCTTCAAGACTTCCATGAATAATTAGAAATTGATTGTTTTGAACACTACTCTGTTAGCTCCATCTCCTTCAAACTGAATATAGATCACAAGCAAATCACGAACAATAAGACTGGCGAACAATAAGGAGGATCTAATCGTTTAATAATAACACACAGCACGCTATCAAACTTAATTTACGCGCAAGGTCGATCCAGTGTTCTCGCGACTCGGTGGAATGAATTTCGATTGAAAGGGTTTTCCACTTGCCTCGTGTGCCACTTTGATCACGATCCTGTTAAATGTTTGCCATTCTTGAATGGCTCCCGGACAATACGCGTTGTTCTCTCTTTCTTCTTTTCGCCGCGTGCATTTTATTTATATATGTGAATTTTCTATAATTAAAACAAGAGGGAAAGAGAGAGAGAACGGAGAGAAAATCCTCGAGAAAGATCACCCTGACGCCTTGAGAACTTGTTTTCATCCCTTTTCAACGATACTGTAATCGTTTGCCGAGTAAACAATTCACGAACATCGAGTTTCTTTTATTTTCCGCGTATTTTATTTATATAGCGATTTTTAACATTCGAATACTAACAATAAGTATTAAAACTTGCAATTCTGTAAAGAGGAAATTATACAACAACAGGCTTGGGCTCATTTTAAAACTTGAAAGTGTTCTCTATACTTTCGAAGTGTATCGTTTATTTTATTGTAAAATGTTTTACATAATGATTGAGTAAGCGAAGATACTTTTCCTCTTGAAAATGCCATAAATATGTCAGAGTGTTAAAATTTTTTTTTTTAGAACTTTTTTTAGAATCTACAATGGATTTGAAATCAAAAAGTTTGATGTATGATTTTTTCGAAATTCAAGAAATCGTTGTCATTTCTGTCGTTACATTCGTTTTCGCCTGGCATTCAAGGTTCAACAAATCGACGAAAAAAGGATCGTATAGCAAGTTCTAGTCTTTGAATCTTTAATTGTAGATAGAAATTTTTTAATGTTTTCAAAATGAAATGGACGATAAATTTTGAAATCAGAGACCTAAAGTTTTGACATGTGTCGAAATTTATCATTGTACGGTTCTCTTTTTACAAAATTATAATAGTTTCAATGTTCATTGATTCCGAATATTCATTGTACATGTATCTTTCTCTCTCTTTTTAATAAAAAATAAAATCCTCCCTCGGGAAACCAGGGAGCAGAATTTATCTTCTTTTCATTTGCTCGTCATCCACTCGTTTAATATTCCTTCCTTGTTGGATTTCTCTGAGATACCGCGTTAAGCCTGACCCTTCGTATTTTAACCTTGTTCAAAACGGAATCGTTTTAATTAAAAATTTATTATATTACTAGGCAAGAAATTATTTTCCTCTTTTTTTTTTCTTTTTTAGAAAAAAAGACTTTTCCTTTTGATTCTTGAGGAATTTGGTATTTTCTAGTTCTTTCTATTGTGATTACAATTTAATGTCACAGTAATAGATGTGAAACTCCATTTAGAGAAATTTTTCTAGGATTTATTTTGCATATATAAATTTCTCCCTCGCTTCTCAAAGAATCCACTTTTCTGCACTCTTATTCTATACTTTATTTTATCACTCCTCTTGTAATTTAATTACGGCCGTGGCTTCTTCATGTTCTTCTCGTACCTTTTCGTATCTTATCTCTCGACGTCGCGTGACATTCTGCAAGAATTTCGGAGAGAAAGTTTCAAACGATACCGCAAAATTAATTCGCAACTGTCGCGACAGTCTTCGCAGAAGCAAAGACAATCAAAGATGCAACAAATTCACACAGTTGTTCGTTAATTAACCAAGTGACGCGTTAATTAATTTCAATCGCTTCTGTTTAACACAGAATAACGTCCGCTTTTTAATTAGCTTGTTTTTAAACGTGAGAATGAAATTAATTAAAAAAAAAAAAAAATCCATTACTAAGGAAATAGCGTAAGACTCTGTCTTCTGTCGAAAATTCCAAGGAAACCTAAACCAATGATCGCAAGTATCTTTATTGCTCTTTAAGTATTCTGTCCGAATATAACTCGCAGAAGTGAGCGGATATTCGGGAAAAGAAACTTTTATAGATGTATCTCATGTATTTCATTCTACGAAATTTTATTAACACTGTCATGAAACTTGGCTTGATTGCTGAATGTAATATAAACATATAGATACGAGTGTATATTCTAAAAAAAAAGGACTGTATTTTAATCATGATTCATATATTTAATTAATCAAGTGTTCTTGCATTCAAGTTTCACCTTTCGAGCAGAATGTTCAAAAATTTGAAAAGAAAAGGACAAAAATTTCCAAACGAAAAGCTACAACACACGTAGGTAATATATTGATGAGATAATGTTGCAAACTTTCGGACCATTTTGTTAAATGAGTGTTTGGCTTATTGCGAGATGGCTTGTTGGTATAATGACACGAACAAACGGGCAGAGAAAAAATGTACCACAACGTGTTGTACGACTCAAAGAGCTCTAGAAACGCTAAAGTTCAAAGGATTTACAGGTTGCAGAGAATTCCCAGTTCCCTTTACTTCTCGATCATTGAGCGTAATGTCGGCTAATTGAATCGATTTCGGACTTGACTGCCGCCCTTGACCTTTCGCTTGTCCGAATGTCGACGATCGGATTCCTCTTTGCAGAAAATTCGCCAATGACAATCTGGAATGCCCGTTCCTAGTGCTGTGCACGGTAATTGTAAGTATCCGGGAAATGAGATACTCAGGTTATATGGAATTTTCAGGGATTTTATGACGGAACGTTGGGATATTCGCGAATTTTCGGGGTCCGATAGAAAATAGTGGAATTCCTAGGGGTCGCTAGGTGAAACGAATGGAATTTATAATGGAAGAAAGGAGAAACCTGGAATTTGAGATTAATACGAAATAGGAAATAGAAATTCTTCGAAAACAGTGTTAGGGTAATTAATATAAATTGGAAATGGAATTGGTGTATGAGATGTATAAAATATGAATGAATAAAATAAATAAATGAATATGGAAGTTAATAAATATATATATGGAACATTGTAAAATTTCGAATTTTTCATGAATTAAATCCAGGGATTACGCGATTTCATTATCCAAAAATTTACAAAAAAAAAAAATTTTCTTCATTCGTATTTAATTTTTCTCAATCTGTTTCCACAATTTTCATCAAGCGATATTTATTCTTCGATAGAAAGAGAAATCGTTTTCCAACGATTGTTAAAAAAAAAAAAAAAAAAAAATATNAGCCAAAGAAAATGCTGCAGTCCATTTTATGATCGATAAAAGAAAGGGAGAAGTTTCTATAAATTTCTCTCGTGTCTACGCGATGACGCAGATTTGTCAGAAAGAAATGAGAGAGGACTCGTCTCGTCTACCGTTTCCTGTGAATCGATACCATTTCTCGCTACGATTCACCCGCGTGGCACACAATGTGCGAAGTCACTGTGAAACGAGTTCGTCACGGTACAATCTGTCGTAAAATCGAAAGTGGAAAGTGAAAATGTTAAAGCAGAAATTAGAGTCGAAACGCGATGTATGAAGAAAAACTTAAAAACATAATATTGCAATGTTGTATCATTTACATTACGCTATAATATTAATATCAAGTAATACATGTAGCCGTGATTTAAAGTAATATTAAATTATTTATAAGAAATTACCTCACTTGAACAAGTTGAAAAATGA
>NIPQ01032379.1:0-11765 GCA_002806875.1 Lepidotrigona ventralis hoosana
CCATCATAGTAACTCCGACGTTATCTCCGCGCCGCAAGAGGAACGGAAATATCGACGTTCTGCCCGTTTGCCGGTGCAAATTTTAACCTCTGACCTGTACATCCGACTCCTCGGATAATCCCCGGGGGTAGGTCGGTTTCAATGAAAACCGACAATTACCGAATACCGGCCGACCGACCGCAACATTGTTCGACCGGCGGCGTTACAACCTCGAGAGCTCACGCAGCCTACACCTGTGTCCACCTATCTAACTGGCCGCACCGCCCGCTCCCCCGTTCGCATACCAGCTGCCATAATACCCAGGAAACCGAGCAATTTCCCCAAATACGCTCGTCGACGCTCGGTTATTCATGCCGAGACAGCAATCAAACCAGCAGTTTCCAACCCTCGTCCGCGTTGAGTCAAGCTTGACCCAACCTTGACACTGAGCTGCCGAGGGGTAGCTTGTTTGCCGGCGGGGGTTAGTCGCGGTACAAGTTGCCCCTGCACGTTCCTAGAGGTTGTAAGCGGAGTGACAGAGAGGGCAGCGAGTAGGGGAAGGTATCTGTAGAAGGGTGGCGAGGAAGGGGGTTGTGGAAGAGGAGGGGAGAGGGAAGAGAGAAGGGGGCGACAAAACGATGAAACAGTCAGGTGGAGGAAAAGGTGGCGCAAAAACGGCGAGTGAAGAAGAGAGAGGATGGTACGAAAGTGTGACAGAGAAGGGGATAACGGGTAGGACACGAGAAGTTGAAGTGAGATAGAGAGAAGAAGAGAGAACGAGAGAGAGGTAAGGCAGTAAATGATAGAGGAGAGAAGGATAGGCGGAGAGGCAGAGTGGAAGAGAGAAAGATAATGTTATAGTGAGCGATGGAGTGGGTGACTGGTAACGGAGAGTGAGGAAAACGAAAGGAGGGATGCTATGTGTCCCGTGGCGCGAGGGTGGGGCGATCAATACTGCAGGAACAGCCCCTGAAGCCGGCTTCATTCAGCAGCTCTCTTTCCACCGATTCTCGCGACTCCGAGCCAGGCATCTAACGCCTGGTTTACTATACCCGACTATAGCTACCTCTCTAAGTAAGAACGCAAGGGGCAGCCGGTACGATTGTTTTAAGATAATCACCCCGCCTGGGTGTCCCTCCCCCTTCCCCTCTTCCTCTTTTCGATTTAATCGCGTTAAAAGGATAAAAGGATTTCGCGGAGGCGAACGACACGCTTTGATTTCCGTCGATTTTCATCCCTCTTGGGGATTTTTTTTTATCCCGTTCTCACCATTTTTTTTATTTTTATTTTTTATTCTTTTTTTTTTTGATTTAGATTTTTCTCAAACAGCCTCGAAATCCAACAGACGAAGATTAGCAGAGAATTTCTTCGATCGTTTCTGATTTCTTCTCTGTGAGATGGATTGCCAGTTTGATTGCGGAGTGAACGGATTCGCGTGAGTCTCGCATAGATCGATTGAACCGTTTGTTTTCGCATGATGTTTAGGGTGGGACTAGATCTGCCTCATTTTTCACAGTCGTCTATCAATCACCACCCGGGAGCAAATTGAATCGTCCAATGAAGAAAACGATTTGTCACTTGGGTATTTATGTACGTGGAACAGAGGGTAAAGAAGAAAGGCTGATTGCCAGGAATTTATCTCGCATTTGACCTACGTATCAAAGAACGAAGAAAATGGAGAACACGTAAGAGAAACGACTTTTGTCGAATTTTTAGAATTCTGAAATAATAACGCGGAAAGTAAATTCACAAAATGATGGGAAAGACGTTGATGGTCTTGATTGTCAAATGAAAATTTGACAATCCCGGCTCTGAAAAAGCCTTCCTGCCACAACTTTATAATTTAATTAAGTAGAGTGATCAATAACTTTACTAACATAATCATGATGATCGAGTCTCACAACACGGTGCCAATGAAATCTGTTCCCGAGGGAAAATTGAATTGTATAGAACAAAAATTAAAGCTGTTAGCATTGATATCCACTCGAATGATCGAAAAATTTCACCAATTACAGTCCACGATAATTGTCGAAGAGATTCAATTTTATACGTAATGATCGTTTGAACGCTTAATAGAATGATTAAATAACTGGAAAATGAAGCAGAAAACGATCGAGCATCAAGCTAACGAAACTGCGCGATGAATTTTTCTATTAGCCGCGCTAACGAGAGCGTGTCGTTTTCAACGAGCCACGAAAAAAAAAAAGTGAAATCTTTGGTGGCGAGCAAATTATCTTATTGTTAGAGCATTACGCGACACGCGACGAATCGCGTTCAATGTTATGAAACCCAGCCGGCGAGAAACGATCGGCTCGCGTCGACGACGATCAGAACGAAGCGTCGTCGAATTTTCGCGCATCAATTAACGATTACCCTCCGCCGGCATGGTGATTCTATCGAACGTTCTAAATATAATTTCTCCGTTCACCGCCACAGGGCCTTTACCGTCATCCTTTCGCGACAAATACGTCATCGTCGATCGTGGGCCTCTTTATTAACGAGCCTCGACGATGAATGAATCGATGGGAATTCTTCATTCGATAAATAATTCTCTCTTTAAGTTTGAATAACGGGAGAGAAAATGGCAGGGATTTCTGATTTCACTGATATGTTCATGGAAAATATTAGCGTAAAAGTTGTAATTCTTGTATCGCTTCTGTGGACGAAATATGAGAAATAAAAAATGATTGTTGTACAGATAAACTGAAAGATATTTATAACTTTGTTTATTCCATAAAGTTTAATTGTGAGAGTGACGAAATTGCTAGTCAATTGCATCATAATATGTATGTGTCTAAGAAGGATGGCTGACTTATGTATATATATTCTACTGAATCTCGTTAGAATTTTTTAAATTGCTACGTTATATATGTATGTGTATTTGTGAGAGAAACAATGACGCGAAAATTTATAAAATATTCAAAATGAAGTACTTGTTATGATATTTAAAATCCATCTTTTTATCTCGTCAATAAACGTAGATATAGATGTGTTTATAAGAAAAAATACGTACGAAAGAAGGTAAAACAAATCTATAGTTATATTTTTTTTTTCACAAAAAATTAATAACAACTTAGTTATTAGTATTTAATAACAACCTAGTTATTAAATGGAACAATTATCAGATCTATTTAGTTTCATCCATTTGAAAAAATTAATTAAAAATCGCAATACCGTAGAAAAAAATTGGACAACTAAAATTCCTCCCTAATTCCTAACTCCATTTTAATAAGTCCTTATAAACGAAAAGTAAAAATAAATAAACGAAAGTCCTTATAAACGAAAAGTAAAAATAAAAAGTAAATCTCGTAAAATCTTCATATCAATCTAGCCAAGATTAATCTCACCGCTATACCTATCAAAGTCAAGACCAATCCCAATTTTTTAATCCCAACAATCATCGCCAGAAGCAATTCCGCGAAGTCCAGAATCGATTCATGTATAATTAATGCTGCTTTGTTAGAAACAGTTCCAATACGACGAAGCAGTAAAAAATGCGAATCCCATCCATCTGACTAAACGATAAAAGTCGCGTTGTTTTAATAAAGGAGCTTGTAAAAACAAATAATCGCCAAGAATATCTGGTTTTACTTAAAACAAAGACAAAACCTGTACAAGGTGAGAAGTATTTATAAAATTCTGGACTTGTTTAAGTTACGAAAAAACAATCTTGTCTTTTTCAAATTCGGTTTTAGACTTAATTCGACGAATTTATCTCACTCTGACACAGGTGACAGATGAGGATTAATTGAATAAAGAATTCAAAGGAGAAACATGATGCGTCACAACCTTTGTCCTTTATCGGAAACTAATTTTAAAATTCGACACAAACTTTCACTATATGATACTTAAGTTTAAGTTCTTTTATTTGAATTAGGAATTAGTCATGTGCCGTTGCTGTCTATCTATTCTTGAGTATCTCGTGCGAAATAATCTCGGACTTGTGCAAAATTCTTTGGATTCGTCCATCATCTACACCCAACAACCAGTTCCTCAACTTACAATAAACAACCATCTCATGGCCAGCGAGCAATTTAAACATCAAGAAACCTTGGTTCTTCCCACCAATATAACAATTACGATAAACAAATGGCTGGAACGTAACTCTTCTATGCATCTTTCCAGCAACACCCTGTACAACAGCCAGCACAAGTGTACGCACAAGACACGAGAGAAAGAAAGGGAAAAAAAAGCAAAGGCTTTCGAGAGAAATAAGGTCAGGCGAAAGGGCACGCAGTAAAGCGTGCGAGGAGGGTCGTAAAGCGTTGGGAAGCATCCGGTCGATGGTCAAGCATCCCCTTGCCGCGATATACCGCGAGTTTTCCTTGGGCTATCGGCAATAGGAGGACAGAAGGCACATCGAGAGCCGGGAACAACACAGTCGCTGCGGCCACACTGCAGTGGTGATATTTCACCGGGCGAGCCTCGCGGAAACGACGGGCATGCCTGACCTCTCGGTGCACTCAGGTGCACCAACGTACACGACCGTGAGGTGGGAACACGACGCGACTCCAGGTGTGTGCACCCGCCGCTACGAATAAACCTGCCGTTTGTAAATATTGAACGAGACCTAACTACACAGAGAGTGAGGCCGATGCCGGGGCTCTCGCTACTTCTCGCTCGATTAAAATGGATGCTGCGACTACGTACTACGTCGGAGGCTGGCCCGGCTTCTGCAAAAGCGACACTTTGTATGCTGATTACGGGGGAAGAGGAACGCGTAGGTACGCCCGAGGGGCCCAGCGACGCCGACAACGGAGAACGGAAGGCAAATTGGAGATTTGTAGAGGGGACGCGCGATTAACAGGCTACGGATGTTTATGCAAATTCTGAAGGAACCTAACTAGATGTAATTCCGCGAGGAATATGTACGTTGGACGGAGTTTTTTTGTGATTATTTTTCTTATTTCTGGTTTTTTTTTTTTATTCTGATGTCATTTCATTGAGTTGAGAAAGGAAAAATCGGTAGATTAGGAAAAGGCTTTTGAAAACAAGGGATGACTTTCGCGAGAAACGAATGATGTTAGCTATTCAGTTATAGACCGCGGATATTTTACAGTAAATGTAAAAATATGAAGAATACATGATTTTTATTAATTTTTCGATTTGTGTATCATTTAGTGAATGACAAGAATTAAATATTTTAATGGGATATTGTTGAAAAAGGAATGATCCGATAGGTTAAGATTATTAAAAATATAATCTTTTTTAAATAAATCATAGATCTACAATATTGTATGAGAAGCTTGCTGAAAAGATTTTCTGTGGGCAGGATGTTATAAAGTGCTATAAGAAAATTGACAGAACTTTGATATTTGATGTTATAAATTAGCTATCAGGGTATTCGCGGAATTTTTCATACAAGTTTCAACGTAACGATATTTGAGCGTTACTTTGTGAAATTCAAGAAAAGAAAAAGTCAAAGCAAGGTTAAAAAGTGTCACCGACGATAATGTTAAAATAATCGTTGAAAATAAATAAGCAATATACATGTCTATAGTTATATAGTGCAATAATATTATAACTCGGGTGCACCAACTCGTTGTCTGGCGAAAAAATAAAAATAAAAAAGCTAAAGGAAATAAACGAACGAGTTCCGCATGAGTTAAACTACTTCGTTATTTCAAACAAATGGATTGAAATGTGATAATTTTTAAACAATCTCTCAAATCGAACAAATTGAAAACGAACATCTTGAAAACGAAGAAAATGTAATAGCAGAATTCGAAGCAGTTTGTAATACGTCACAGAAATTATTTTCGTAACTTCTAATATTCAGCTGTCAATATTCACTCCAACCTCGAAATATCAAAAATATTCAAAATTTTGGATAGAGACGAAAAGAGTACTCAGTAAATTCAATTAAAGTAAATTATGAATCCTTCGCTCCTTACTCGAGGATTTTCCCCATTTACGAATAATCCAACTACTAAACTAAAATGTTGATCACGCGAGAAAAGATCGTAATCGCTTCTGTATTATACCTAATCGCGTAGCTAATTTCAAATATCAAACGGCGAGAGACACGTGGCGGACTAATAAATTCCACCAGTCGATTAAGCACATTAAGTCCGTCCAACTTCCCGAATCAAGCCTAGCCATCGAGCACGAAACGAATTCCTGACAGTGTGTTTCCGGTACATCTCGCGAACGTATGCACCGAGGCCGCACCGAGAGTCGCTCGGTTCCGTTTTATCGATGCAAGCTACCCCCGCCACCGCATCAAACGCACTTCCCGTTTCACGTGCCGTTTCACTCGGAACCGATGCATCTAGGCTGGCTTCGCCTTCGGCCAGTGCACGCTCGTCCTACCACGTTTCCGGTGCGGTTGCCTGAAGACAACACTGACTCGAACAGGCGCGCTCTTCCATCATGGATTATATTCGCAGAAAAAGATTACAAATCTTCCACCCATCCCATTTAGTCTGCGTTCACGCGTAATACAGTCGTCTGACAAATCATGATGGTTTTCCCTAATTTTTGTTTTTCACATTCCTAGAATAGAGTTAAAATCATCTTCTAAGCGTTTACTAACCATTTAGCACTAACAGTGTTCAAAGATGGTTCTCTGACAAAGAGAGAAAACCACATTCTCGTCGTTTTCTTTGTTAAGTAATTTTTGTTTCGTTTGTTTGTTGCTAAATTCTTCAGAGATTCTTCATTAGAATATTATTTATCATACATATAAATTGGATATATTAAAAATTCAGTAGATCAGAAGATATTTTATCAGTGTTGATAAAGAACAATCTTGTTCAATTGTTCAACGTCTCTTTCTCTTTCTCTCTTTGTAGTATGTTAAAAATTAAATCTTTCACAAGATTTCTCCCCAAAGATTCCATTGCACAGAAAAGTAAATATTTCTCTTGGAAATTTCTTGGTCGCGTGACTTCCCCTACCCGCAAAACTTGGAAATTCCATCGAGAGATAGAAAACGACGTATCGTAACGCGGGATGCGTACGAAGTTATGGCACGTTCGAGCCGGAAGTACACCTGTGGGTACGCGAGATTTATGCTGGATGATGCTGTGCACCGCGAAAACGTTTTAAGCCAACAGTTTTAAACCATTTGAAAACAAAATGAAGTCAATCATCTATAACGGGGTAACATCATTCAATATTCAACTTTTGTTTAAAATATTTATCCATATAATTCAAATACTCTCTGTATANCGCGAAAAGGTTTTAAGCCAACAGTTTTAAACCATTTGAAAACAAAATGAAGTCAATCATCTATAACGGGGTAACATCATTCAATATTCAACTTTTGTTTAAAATATTTATCCATATAATTCAAATACTCTCTGTATAACAATGTACAATGGAAATGTACCCCATGTAATAATGTGGAATACCAACTAACTGTTGATTTACTAATTGCAAGGAACGTAACCCAAACATTTTTCGTTTTCAATCGTTGATAAAAAAAATCTCGAAGAACCTAAAAACTAAAGTTTCGAGGCTGGCTTCAATTTTCAAAAATTCGAGAATTCACTCGCGAGATTGATGAATTGAAATGGATCTTCTCACTGGAACACAAATGGGACATAAAGGTATTCTTTGTCAGCGGCTCAGAAATTGGAAAATTTCTCGGTGGAACGTGGAATGATCGATTGATTCGGGGCTTTGTGTGGCAAAATTCACAGCTAATTGGCGGTACGTGCCAACGGACAGGCAAATGTTAGATATTGGTAATATGATTGAAAGCTCCATTTTCACGGCTCACCTGCCGTGTCTCTGTCAAAGTATGAGACCGCACACGCTCGCCTCCGCTCCGCGATCCCTACGGATAGTGTGCACATTGCGCGACTCGTGCAGCCATTCCACACGGCTCACTATAAATACACCGAGGGACGTCCTATCGAACCCGATCGCTGCCACGACTTCATGAACACCGGACCAGCCTTCTCACTTCTTCGTATAAATCTGTATCGCGCGTTTGTCTCTGCACGAAATTAACTTCTTCGACGAATAACAAAATCTGTGATTTTTTAGAGAAGAAAAATCTACAAAGACGGATGGAACGAGATCGTCAATTCTTTTATCTCGCTATCAAGAGGAAGTAGTAAAATTTCGTAAAGCATCATCATCGAGGAAGAATCGATAAAAACGAAATATCATAAAAGGGAAATATCAATCTTGAAAGCAATCAATTTGTTCTCTTGAATGGTACCGGTTGGTTATGGTTAAACTATAAAGATTTATATTAGATAACTAAACTTTACATTTGACTTGATTTTTGTATATTATATTAAGATCTAATTAAATTAAAAATTTCGAAATTAAATGATATATTATGATGACTTGATAATACCCAATAATTGAGAGTTAAAGTAACGCCATGACCAGTCATGCTCACTCGACCGAATGCGAAAAATAAAATTCCACATTATTCCCAATGAAGTAGATTCGCGTTTCAGTAAATAATACTTTTCGCGGAAGTATTATAACAAAGGTACGAAACAGATGGCTCGGCGATTATGTGGGGAATTAATGCCCCGGCGGGGTACGAAGGAATCAGCGGTGCGTTCGAAATCATCGGAACGGCAACGACGGGAACGCGAATGGTACCAAGCGGCTGCTAACGGTGAGTTATTACGATTTAACGCAGCAATTAATTAATAAAAGTAGACGTTTCCCGCGCGCGTTTTAAAACGGAAACCGCCTTCGCGATAACATCGGAGAAATATTGCGCAACTCGCCACGGCGATTACGTTACCCACGGCTTCGTTACACAAATCGCTCTGTCGTTAGAACAAGCGAGCACAATTCGCCAATTTAACACTTAACCAAGATTAATCTTTCGCCACTGGCTAACTATCACGCGCTGGAACAGCTAACAACCTTCAACCATACATAATTACCACCCGATTATTCTAAATCGAGCCGATTACATCGATTACGCGCAAGAAAAAAAGAAAAGAAAAGAAAAGAAGAAAATACGGAATGATGAATCAACGGATACGTCTGCAATACGTCGTCGTCGGCTCAATTTTTGCCAAATTCGAAATCGTTAACCGGGATAACGAAGCGGAAAATCATAATGGACGTCGAAGCCGCGTCGATTCGCTCTTATCGTGACGTTTCCACCCGGCTGCTCGGCGAACGACGAAAAAATTCGAGCCTGTCCCTGGTGAACGTGAATGTAACGCGATTTATGGTTGTCTCGTAAGCAATTTCGTGTATATATATATATATATATGCGTAATTTACGAAGAATTTTGCAAAAAAATTGTCGTTTATACTCTTTACGAGTTGCACATGAAATTTACTACGTGACATTTGTATCGCTGTTAGATACTCCTGTTAGTTTGTTTCAATGTAACACATTAACCAAATTATATATAATATGTCAATTATAATTATATACAAAATTGTATATGATACATTAATATAATTTATTAACCTTTAAGTGTAATATTGCGACAGAAATATGAATGTCATTGAAGTTTCAGGAAAAGATATTTTTTTATTACTTAATAACAGTTATTTCTTTATATTACCTGAAATTATTTTATCTGCGTACGATTGGATATCGCAATCAGAAGAAAAAAGAGAATTCCCCTCGACTCATTAATTTGCACGTTTAATTTCGCCAGCCACCGTTTGACTTCATTTCACCGGAAATTACTTGTGGAAACGGCACGATGCGTGGGGAAAACGTCTCGAGAAATGTTCACGCGTACGGTATTTCACTTTAAAAGGCAATTCCACGTCCTGGCCGGCGGTCGTTTGAAATTAATATTCCCCGGCGTAATACGCAAAAATTCTAAAATAAACCGAGAAAGACAGAGAGAAAGAGAGAGAGAGAGAGAGAGAGAGAGAGGGAAGAAATTCACTGGTAGGAGAACAGCGAGCGTTCAGGTTAAAAAGGGTGAGGATATTCGAGTTGAAAATTCAACGCCGGTCTTTTTCTTCGTTTTTTTTTCTCTACTTTGCTCGACTGCGTCCCATTCCCTCTGCCTTCATTTTATCGCTCTTTTCTATTTCTCTCTCTCTCCTTCTATATTTTCGCTCAGCTTGTTTGAGTTTCGTGCACGGCCACATTAAGAAGCCACCAGCTTACGTGACTGCCGCTGCATTGCGAGAACTCGCGCCCGCTAATGTTGCACATGCGGAAAAATGCACACGCCACGTGCGCCGAATGCGCAACATCGGAGGGGGAGGAGAGGAAAAACGCGAGCCCTCGAGCCCGCGAGAATGAATGCGTCGACGCGTGCAATGCGGAGAACTAGCCCCCGACCTCGAGTGCCGCCACCACGAGTGCTTCCTCTAATCGTGCAGTTTTTAACGTGCCCGAGTGAGAATTTATGGTAACAAAACCGTCCGTTTCGCGTTTCACCGCGACCAAGTGGCTTCGAAGGAAACGATTTCCCTGTGTACTTCTTGAAATAACTTTAACTGCCTTTAACCTGCTGGTTTTCAGGTCCATTCGCCGAAAGGTGAAGCGGAAAGAAAGGAAGGATACGGTGACGAGGCTTTTTTGAATCGAATACACTGTACAGTTTGTTTCGAAACTGAAACTGCAGAAAGAGAACTGTCAAAGGATCTGTTAACGTAAAACATATAAAACATATGTTATCCATGAGAAATACTGAATATCAAAAATGAGAAATATCTTAAGATATTCGAATGACAGTACGAAGATCGATACACTATGAATCATTTTATACTTCGTAAGCTTAAGTGAAATGGAAGAACATACTTTCTCATTCGTAACAGTGTATTTTTAAACGGTTTGAATAATTTTACAAAGTTTTTATAACCTTCGGTACATTATAAACTTTTTATTACCATTCCTCGCACTTTTATCTCTGCGATACAAATCGGCGTTTAATTAGTTCGCGGTATTTGCTTCGACTTCTCGCCACGTATAAATTAGTATCTTATATATTGTGAGAAGCGAAACTACTCTTCTTAATTAATGATAACTTTTTATATTTAACTTTTCGTTCATCGCTCGAGCAAAAAAAAAAAAAGAAGAAGAAGAAGAGAAACCGTGAATGACGATGGAATCTTAACGCAAAATTGAACAACGATAGGTATCGAGAAGGAAATTATCCGACATTATCATAAATTACAGTAAAATGACACCCTGAAGAAAGCCTTGACGATTTTCCCCTTTATTTTCTTTCCTCTTTTCTTCGTTAGACGTAGGTTCACACACGCCCCAGGTTCATTTCCAAGTAAACAATTCGCTTTTCGAGACCGCGGGGCAGCCTGTTGCACGAACGTTGACGCGAGATAGGGTTAATTTTGCGCTCCAGCTTTGCCCTCTTTTCGATTATCCCCTAATTCCCTCGCTTTTTTCCATAGCTAGTTTCATTCTAAATTGTTCAAATCTTTAAATTCTATTCACGTGTATTTTATTTTTGTTCTTTTCTTTTACCAAGTGCATTCTTTTCTTTTTTTTTTTTGTACGACATTCTGAATATTACAGTGAAGTTCAGACGAATATAATGAAGTATGGACGCTTCGAAGGCGTGCAAAATGGCCAGGTTCAGTATCGAATCTGGGTTACAATTATACTTCGTTACGTTATAGTTACTCGTCTAATTCCGCTAATGTGTTACAGAAATTCTCGCACGCCAATGAGACATCGTTATTGTCGCGATAGAAATTCCGCATTTGAAACAATAGTGCAACGTGTTCTCTCTTCAAAATCCCTCGTTACGTCCTATATTTGCGTTGAACGAGTCCGTGGATTTCTGACAAATTCTGACAACAATTTAATTAATCAATCGTTCGATAATCGTTATCAGTTATTGTTAAATTGTAAACGATCC
>NIPQ01032387.1:0-12062 GCA_002806875.1 Lepidotrigona ventralis hoosana
TAATTTTATAATGAATTTTCTCACATGCAAAAAAATTAATTACAAAACATATGTGATGTGTCTCATGAAAAACAATCGAGTATCCAGATATTGAAAAATTATAATATATTATTATAGGTAAAATTATTGTACTTTAATCCAGGGTTTCTCAGTGTGGTATAACTAAATTTCGGGGTCGCAGAGATTTTAACAAGAATTAACTAAAAAATCGGTATGAACATGTGGCTTTGTATTTAACATATTACAAAGAATATTACACAATATTAAAAATTATACTCGCATGTATACCGAAGAATTGCTTTCGAAAAAACTCTCTTTACGATTTGTTCGAGAATCATAAACTTTTATGGGCTTTGAGAAGCCTTGGTCTTTAATCTACCCGTAATTTTNAAATTAATTACAAAACATACGTGATGTGTCTGATGAAAAACAATCGAGTAAAATCATTGCAGTTTAATCTACCCGTAATACTTCGCCAGGTAGTTTTGAGCGAGATAGTACGATCTAGATCGATCGGTGAGTCAAAACGTGGCACCTTGCCTTTCCGAGACGTTTTCTGTCGCCACGTTTGCTATCCGCACGAATCTATCTAACCAAGCTGAACGTACGTACGATTAGGTGAAGACACAGAGTCGGAGAACACGCAAGCCACACGATGATTTCTCTTGTTCGCTTTGTTTCATCCAACTATTTCTGTACTACGACGTTCGGCGCTGCCAGGAGAGACTCGTGCACGCATAGATTTTGCAAGTTCCACGAGTCCCTCGAGGAAGCACCAGGTCCGCCCGAGGACACGAAACGTTTCCGCCTGCGAATCGGATTCGGCTCGATTTACACGTAGACGGCCGAAAGCTGTAAGGTACCGAGAGTCATGGCTCGATCGGTTTATCGGAACGAGACCTCCGAGCGCGTAAATAGTCGTCATTGATCGCTCTCGGAATCACAGGCGACATCGTTGAAAAATGTAAATTCACTGTCGCAAGGAGGAATTTCATTCTCTTCGCCGTAGAATTTTCACGAGCACGATTAGAGAAACGAGACATTGTTTCCTGTATTAAATTGACAATTAGCCGCCATTCCTTTCGTAAAAAGACCTGACCGATTACGATAGTATTATAACAGGTATACATATACAGGGTGGCCATGTAAATATCTCTTCGAATTGCAACGATGAAAAATATATGTATAAAGTGCCGATACGTTTAGTGTTAATTAGGCGGCGTGTATCTTCGCGTTGAATGTGTTGCACGTTCGTCGTCGGCGAACAGAACGACCAGAGATGTCTGTTAATTATCGTCGCATCATATCGTTCGATATTAAATGTCGTTTCGACGTTGAGAATCGTTTGTTCGTCGAGTCGCTCGTCGACACAATAAATCCTGTCTTATCGGCCGGTGTGCACGCAGAATCGGCCTCGTCCCCGCCGCGATTCCCCTTCGCGATAATAATGCCCCCGGCGAACGATCGACTCGCGCGACGATGATTTCCTCGCGAACAGAGGAGAGCGCCCCGTGCAAAAGTGTCGAATATAAAATATTCTCGCAGCTTTCTGTCGGCCGTTTCGAAACGACTCGGGAAATTGAAAATGCGGCGCACGCCAGATTTATAATCTCCTCTAATGCGATCTCTGATTTCTCTGATATATCGATGTTGATTCTGTATACTTCTTCTTGCAGTTCGGTGTAATTTTCGAGGTTTGTCTTGTAATCTGAACTAAGGCGCAAAAATTCGCATTAATTATCATTTATATTATAATTATTAAAATAAGAGAAACAAGAAAATGGTACTGAAAATGGTAACATGAATTTTAAAATTGGATCAGAACCACATTCAAACGGGATTCTTTTTCCTCTAAATTTAATGTTTCAATGAATGTCATAATGAATTTATTTAATAATTAAAGAAATGATAAAAATTAAACATGAAGGAATTACACACACATATATCACATTATTATAATTTTTTCAATTGGAAATTAAATGTAATATTATTATATAAACTATATGATATTAAATTAATATACAATAAAATGTATATAAAAATAATCAAATTACATCAACAAACTGATTGTGTCACTATCAAATTGAAAATCCAAAATTATTATCGATGAATAGATGATATATGAAGTTTATTTATTCGAATAAATGAAATAATGAAGTTTGCAAGCTTTTACTTATACATTTTACGAAAAATCATTTCAATTGTTTTACATGCGTAAAATTTCTAACGAGAATCATAAATTGATCATTTCGATTTCACTTTGATAGTTCCAGCGAAATATTTTCGAGTAATTCTTAGCTTAGATAGACTAGATTATTATTTAATCTCCCGATTTTTCATTCGTACATTTGATCCTGGAATGACTAACAAACAAATCGGGGGGAATTTAATATTTTCGAATATTTACGAAAGTACCAGTGTCTTCAAAATATCTGTACCTTTTGATAAATATGATAAACTTAAGCTTTAGTCTTTTATTCCTAGGGTTAATTTTTTCCCTCTTAACGTACGACACGTTAATTTTTAATCGTGTGATCACACCCTTAAACTACAAGTTAAGTCAAAGATCGTATTCTCGAAACAATTATCTTCGGAGGAGATGTTGTCGATGAGTTAAGTGTAAATAGAGCTCGATTCAATGCGGGAATTTTGTGTTTAATCGGAGACACGTGCACGTAAAATATCGTAACGCGGTTTCCGGCAGGGCGGAAGTCGATCGAAAGTTTCGGTGTGGGTTCCATCGCGTGTTTCACCGATGGAACTGCGACCAAATATCGAGTCTCGTTTAACGAAGTTAGGATTGCTTCCTCCCGCCTTCGGTTCCGATATATCCTTTGTTCTTCCCTTCGGTTAACTTTTCAAATTACGCTCGTGCGTGAGTACGCTTCGCGATTCGTCCGGAAGATTTCGTTCCGCGTGTCGTGAAACGTACACCGTTGCATTTATGCAAATGTACGGTATGTTGCCGCGAGAGTGAAGGAAAAGAAAAAAAAGAAAAAGTAAACTTTTGATCTGGTTTTCGTGGCACTTGGTTTGCTTCCCGTATCTCGCGCCAGCCGGGCCGCAAAATGAAAAAAAAAAAAAAAAAAAAAAAAAAAAAAAAAAAAAAAACACNAATTCGCGTTGGACCGCGACTCGCTCGGACCACTTTCACTTATGACGCACCTCGAGCAAGGCTGACCGGCGCTAAAAAAGAAGAAAAAGAAAAGTGGCCAGTCGGCAGGAAAACTGGGAAAAATTTTACTCGTTTGTCTGGCCCCGTTTCCGCCGTTTCGTTTCAATTTCACTGGACAAGCGTTTCAGTTCAGGAGTGACTTTGGAACGTGGGTTGCGTTTTCTTCTTAATCGATGTTGCGTTCATTGATGTAATCGTGATTAATTGTAAAAATTCAGGACGTTTAAGGACATATATATATATATACACTTGACTTTGATTAACAAAAATATTAATACAGATAAACAAATGTGAATATCTATTAACATCAGAACAATCGTATGAGAGTATTCTACGTGTAAATCATTATAATTCAAATGATGATTAAAATCAATAGATTTATGTTTTCTCTCCGAGCAGAAATTAATGGTAATCTTGACAAGGATATTTGTATTTTTCAAACACTTGTAAAAAAACCAATATATCCATCATATTGACGGTAATTGTAACAAATCTTAATCTTACTGGCAACTGTTATTTCAAATATCCCGCCGGAGAAGTGTCAATTAAATTGAAGCATTGTTAAGAAATCATAGTTGAACGTACATTTTTTTTTTTTTTTTTTTTTTAAATAAAAATTAATATATTGTTTGGTTTTTTGGTTTTTTAATATGTGTAAAAATTTATTTTTTGTTTAAAAAAGGGGTTTTTGGAAGAGGGAGCGGGGGGGGGTTAAATTTGAAGTNTAAATTTGAAATCACGGTTGGGATTTAGCGCGTGACAACAGTAATAAACTAAACTATATAATAAACTAAAAGGACAAATCTAGAAGAATTTGTAATTTCATCCACTGAGCTCAGGGTGATTTATCGCGTCTTATCATCCAATTTTTGTCCTTGGCGGATTAGAGGGACCTCGAGTTATCGAGGTGAGGTCCAAAGTTTGCTCGTAAGTCGTTAAATGCGTGACAACGGGAGCAAAGTTGCACCACATTGAGGAAACTGGTCGTGGTATATGCTATAAATCAGTTGGCTCTCAGTTGGCGCACGTAAGAATTATTATCCCGGCCAAACGGTTCGCGTGCTGCTTAACTTTTTCTAATTGTCTCTCCAGCTCTTGGCTATTTCTCCAGCAACTCGCGTTGATTTCGTAATTTGCATTAGCATCTGCTACAAATTCTGAAATCAATTTTTACATTTGCTGACATTCCCATCGGATTCGACGATTCGAAATTCTGACGATTTCACTCCAGTTTTGAACAGAATTTGAACAGAACTTGAGAAACAAGAATCCATTATTGAAAATTCGTTTACGTTTCCATCAAAAGGCTCGGCAGTCGACGGATGATAATTTAACGCATATATAGCGTTTCGTTTATTTTGGATTCGAGGATGGTCGAAATATCGGCCGTCTTTGTTCGCGCTCTCCTTGCCCCCCTGCGTTCGAAAATTCAAAGATTTCTCAGAAGGTAAGAGCTGCCTATCGCGCTGGCTATTATAACATCGTCGCCCGCCGAGCAGAAACGTCGTCTCTTGCAGTTGGCTGCAATTAATTTCCCCTCTCCCGATGTCTTAATATGGAGGCCGGAACGCGGCGACAAAAATAATTGCCAGATACGTATGTATTGTGCGTCGTGTTCCGTGTCCTCGGCGTGTGCATAAATTGTTTCGCGTTCGTCGACGTCGTTATTTCGCTCGTTTGATTCCCTCGTTTGCTTTTGTCGCGTGAACACCGACCACGGCGACGGCTCGATGCGCGTTTCCATTGGAACCCAATTCTAGCTTTTAAGCGCGATTTTTCCCTCTCTCTTTCTCTTTCACCTCTGCCGTAGTCTCCGTCTCCGTTATTATTACGTTTAATCCGAACAATCCTTTCTCTCACTCGCTTGTGAACTTTGACATTTGCAAAAAAAAGGAAAAAAGTCGGAGGGGAGAAATCGAGCGTATTTCGCAGGAGGAAATGAGAGCGGTGATAGTTTTGATAGAAACTCCAGATGATTGGAAATTTAGATTTTCGAATATCAATAAGTTCTGGCGTTTGAATGTTTAGTTTGGTAGATTCGAATCATCATTTGATTTTTAAATACCGGAATTTCTATATCCCGGATCACTCAAATTTCTTTCTACTTTTTTTTCTTAAATTTCTTAAATCTGTCTTGAATGTCCGTTGTCTTTCTCACTCGTCACTGATTGTCACCGATTAACACGACTGCCACGTGAAATTTACAAATTTACATTCAGGAGACCACCAATATATTGCGATGGCCGGCTTCATTTATGATTGAAGCATAAAATTTCCATCAGAGATACTAAAGTAAAGAAGACAGAGAAATTTTGTAATACGACGGAGTACACGAGCTCTTATTTATACATTTAAATCTTTAAAAGTTGTTTTATCTATCTATGAAAAAAAATCACTCTTGTTGTTTGTAGTTCTAGGCGATGTTTAAGATGTTTTAATATGTTGCAATATAACCGTACTTAATTTTTACATAATAATACAATATACAATATATAATGTTTCAATTAAAATCTTTAATTGTCTAGTCACCATTACGTTCAAAATTCTTTACTTGACGATGTATTATTTATTTATTTTATTTATACGAAACGTTCGAAGCACTCTGGTCACTGATGACTATTATCGCCTCATCGAGGAAACGATCTTCACCAACAGGTGTTAATCGTTTTGATCAAAGTGATATTTTTAATCTGACGAGAGTCGAACATCGTGAAAGTCTTTACTTTGTTATTGGATACTCGGTGTTCAGGTTGATTGGCCAGGTACAGAGGTGACAGAGGAAGGACGGTTCGTTCGTTTTTCTCTCGCAATGTCGGGATTACTTTCACTTAATTAGTCAGCTAGTGAACACCTTGAGACGCACGTTAACATCATCCCAGCGCAATGATCTTTGCATCACGTTGTTGCGCAATCACCTCTACCTGCTCTCTCTTTTTCTTATTCTCGATGGCAGGACCAGGTTGGCCTTGAACCAGAAACTTTCCAAGCCATCGATCATTGGCATCGTTTGTGCCGCTTGTGTTGCGGTCTCTCTCTCTCTCTCTCTTTTTCTCTCTCTCTCTTACTGTCTCTTCTATTGCTCCGATTCTCGTTTGCTTCGATTCATCTTATTTCCGATGCGATCTTCTTGTCATAGCGTTCCAGAGAACACGTTAACCAGAGAACACGTTCCTTCAAATGATAGAAACTTTATTTTTAGATTAATTTGATTTTTGTTTCGTTAATAAGGTATATTTTATTTAGATTTTTGCAAGTTGACCTTACTGAAATTAACTTGTCATCGCCAATGATTGTTCGTTTCGTTGTGGGAATCTTTGACCGAGTAATAACTCTTTTAATGAATTGACCTGGGGATTTAGGATCGAGCATTCTACCAGCACTTGATTTAAGTATTGATTCTTGTAATATTAGGAAATCGAAACGAAAATTCCTTTCCGGCTTTCTCTTTCGGCTTGTGTGTCGTAACGAAGAAACCACGGTGGCTTCAATCATTATGGTAAAAAGCATGTTATCGCGAAAGAGAAAAGACATTACGATTTTCTTCTTTCTCATTATGAGTTCTCCATAAAGAATCATGTGATTTTACGTCAGTTTTTTTTAAAATGCGAATTTATCTATTCTCAAGGTACATGAGATTTTGAGTGACGATTACAAGTTTTAGACGTTGAAATTACTCGTTACTTACTTTTAACGACATCCAAAGTTTCTCATGCAGTTATCTCCTAAACTATTCGTTATAAAAGAAAATGTTTTAAGCAAATTTAAACCTCTGTTTCAACTTTTTCTAACAAAAGTATGTATTTTTCTTCAGATGTACATGTAATCCGTTTCATGACGAATTCATCACTATTATATGTGAAATATACAACTATCCTTTAGAGATGGAGTAAATCAATGCATCGACGCTCAAGATCATATATTTGGAATATGAAAAATCAGATAATAATTTCTTGGACAGTAAATGATTTTGAATAATCTGGAGATATCAACATATGATAAGTCGATGAATTCGTCACATCTGCCCGGAGAGAAATATATAGTTTCATTTAAAAAAGACGAAGGTCACTTGAAATCTCGGAAGCACGTTCATCCTCAGACTAAGATTTAACTCGAAACAACGTAAATTCCACACGAAACACTTTCTTTTCTATAACGAATAGTTTAGGAGGTAATTTCAAATGGGATATCCTGTATGTCACGCGTCAGAGATTTTTACAGTTTTTTTTTTTTTTTTTTTTTTTTTTTTTTTTTGGGTCGATAGACACGAAGGATACTGAGTTGATTGTGTCTTACTGAAACTTTGGTTTCAGCAACGTCTAAATGTCACTCGGTGGCTCGAAACGTGACTGAACCGTGGAACAACGGTCCCCTTAAAGTGATATTTCATTGAATTGTGATCGTACAACGATTAAACGCCAACTATATAAGAGTCACATCTTTGATCATGATCTATCAAGAATCACGCCTAGTCACGCGTTTACTCGGTTTCGAATCAGTTAGTCCATCCCACCATTTTCCTCCCCAAAATATTGCGTACCATCAGAAAACTGTAACATAATACGAAAGTACATTTCCATTGATTCTGCCGATTTTAATGCCACTTTCTAATTAAATACTAGAATTTTAATATAACGTCGTTGAAAATTACACAGAAATGGAAATATGTAATCCGTTTTTTATTGAAATTAAATCTACAAGATTTCCGTATACCTGTGCTACTTCCGTTCTACGCGCTAACAGTGGAGCGGAAACAGTGAAAGAAAGTGCAATACCGAGCTCGTCGTCGACTCGAGAGTTCATCTTAACGCAGAGAGATCGATCATCCTTCGGTTGATCATCCGCGCTCGCTCCTATCCACGACACTTTTATCCGACGCCTTTTATCTCGGGAAACGCGGCTTTTATCCCTGGGGGTGAAAAGTGGTGCACGTACACCCGCCACGGCTGGTAACGAGCAAGTGAAGAAAAGCGGAAGAGAAGAAGAGAGAGAGAGAGAGAGAGAGAAATGGAGAAAAGAGTGGCGGTGCTCTCTCGCCTCGGCGAAACTTCCCGTGAAAACCGGGCATGAGGTTTGGCGATGGGCCAAAGCATAGTCGCTCGAGGGTCCACGTCCCGCGGCTTGGATTTCTGCTGATTTCGAGGGAGGCGGCGGCGGCAGCGGAAGGTGAAGGAGGCGGAGGCGCCTGGGCGTCCCCAGGGGCAACAGGTACCCACACATACACGGCCATAAGCTTTTCTTCGCTGCAGAGAGATATGCCCGGCCACGTGCTCGCGCTAAATATAACCGTTTTGCCCACTGTTTTCCTTCTCCTACCCCCGTAAGCTTGTTCCAACCCCCTCTCTGTTTCGTCTCGCCGCTCGAGAATCTGTATCTGCTCGGCTGGATCAGATGTGTGCTTCTCCGTTTTAATGGAAACTGCCGCTAATTACCTGGTAATAAAATAAACGGATTAGTTTTCGAACTGCGTCGGAAGCATGTATCGTGATTACATTTCTGCGACTATTAATTTCGAAAAACCACCAGTCGTATTATTTTTGTTTTCGCTTTCTTGTCTTGATGGTCGTTGAATCACGTTCGTGGTAAAAAGGAAAGAAAAAAAGGGAGAAATGAGTTAGAATGGCACGATTCGTTTCATAAATTCAAAGGTTGTGGAAAAAAATTCAAAGGTCTTGAATATATATATTTCATATGGAAGAGATTCTGGAGAAATTTCCGATCGAGATTCACTTATTCATTATGCAAGAGTTCGGTGATTTTTATTGAAGTTAATTGAAGCGGTTGCATAATAGCTACATATTGATTTGAAATTTGAGTATCATGAATTTTGATTAATTAAAATTAGCCTTCCATTTGGAAATTCAGGCTGTTTGACATTCCTACATGATTCGATTTCGTCGATACTGTACGAACCTCCACTTTCCGTTGGTAGTCTTGCAGGATGGTTCTCCGGATGTTTGATGAGTTATAAATGCTAAAGTATGTCTATCGGATAGCTTATGTTTCTTCGCAACGCCGTGTCACTTTCGTAGCATGGATCATGGTTACGATTCAATAAAAGCAGATTCTATTCCTGTCAGCGTTTCAATTCTAACTTTATCCTCAGGCCTTTGATCTAAAGTCAAAGATTTTTCCATATGCACTTCGTCGTCAACGAAGCGTCGTAATGGCTAACTCTTTATTTACTCTTCCAAGTGTATAATTCACGGTTCTGCATTCAAACGTTAGTCAAGATAGACAGTTCAGTTACACGAACTTCTGCATATTCTCGAAAACTTCCGAGATCACTCCAAAAGAAACTTTCGAACGAAAATGCGATTCACCATTCTCAAACGCTGTTTCATTAACACTGCTAGCTACCAAGGAAGCGTAGAATTTTCATCAGAGATATTAAAGTGAAAAAAAGAAAAAATTTCATTCATTTCATAAAAAGTCATTTAAATCTCTAAAAATACATTGTTTTTACATTTGCATAACGCATCTAACAAGAATCACGCGAATTATTTTGACCATCACTTTCGGTAGTTCTAGTGTTAACCGATGTCCCAACGATCCATCCTTCCTCCCCCTCATTCGTTAATCGCTGTTCTGATAATCCGAGAGTCCCATTATATTCCGAAGAATAACCGAAGAATTCCTTTCAAAATCTCCGAAGTTTCCGGCCTTTCCAGCAGACTAATCGACTCGTTTATCAAACTCAACGTCCGTCAGGATGTCGCGAGGGGATGGCAACTCCCTTGGAACAGTGTTCCGTCGTTTGCGACGCTTTTCATAACCGGCAAGATGACGGCGTCTTGATGCTGATCCGATTGAACCCGGGATCCAAGCGTTGTCGCCGCGATTTACTGCTCGCAGTGTCCCCGGTGTATCGTCGGTCACGGGGCAAGAAAGTTGCCCGAGGAACACCGCCCCGGATGCGTATTGAATTACGCGAGGTCATGCCAGTTTCCGGCGTGGTTGGTAACCAACCAGCAAGTACCAACCACCGTGGCTGGTGAATACCATTTTCACTTTGCTTCACGTTCATTTTTCACGCGGTCCGATGCGGTGAATTACGCGCGACCAGGCTGGAACTTGGTCGTTTCCATCCGTGCTTCCCGATTTATCATACCTCCGACGTATGGCATCCGTCCGTTCAGAGACAATGTCGCGGCGGCCGTGTGAATGGGCTTGGAGAATATTTCGGTAACGAGAAGCAGAGAAGACTGAGAACGTGTTTCGAAAGTTTCAGGGGACGTGTTTTAAGGGCCGTTCCGGATGACATCATTCTATTATTCACTGTCTTTCTAATCTCTGAGAATCCAGCGGTGAGTCACCGTGTCATTGTGCAGAGACAGCTTTTAATAAGCCTTTTCAGAAGTTAAACTGACCGACTTCCGTCTTTCTGCAAGTTTCTTAACACGTTCCTGTCATCTTGAACAGTTTTTTTTTTTATCAATATATGTACGATCAGTGTGCTTAGTTTGGTGAATTAACTTTAAATTACTTTCAATTATATTCCTGCAAAATTTACGATAAAAGTGTACGCTAGGTTTGCACTGATTGAGATTGATCTTGTCGATAGTCTGCTTCAAACACACTCTGTGAGACGAAAAGAGAGAGAAAGTACGTTTCGTCCTCGATTCATCAGTAGATTAAGCTATTTTAGTCAGCCTATATCTTAGCGACCAGAATAGTAGATTAGTAGAGTCTAAGTCGGCGAATGTATTAAACTGGCTGAAAAGTAATTTCGTTTTTTTTTCTGTGTGCAAATGAAAAGGAAATTTTTCATGAGAAACGAAAACTTTATTAATATATTGGTCATTTTGTTTGATCACCTTTTACCATCTTTCTTGATTCCGCGTTCAGAATATAATAACAATGATTTTAAATCGTTCAGGAGACAGAAGGTTATTAATAATTATTTCATTTTTCAGAATATTCGGAAGATGAAATTTAATTGTTTGTTAAGTAAATAACTTATCAATATTAATGATTTTTACTAAGAGTGCACAATTTTCATTTTTCGTTTGATCACCAGTGACTATAATAGCTCCTATTCTTGTCAAGTTAATTCTTTTCGTTTTTAAAATCTCTCTGCTATCTTTCATCAGGTCATTTTTATGCGGCACTGTAGATCATGATGGCACACGAATTGTCGATGGAATTGTTCGGGATATGTTTTGCCGTGTTTGATCACCTTTTACCATCTTTCTTGATTCCGCGTTCAGAAACGTTCTTATCTTTTTCGAAAGACGAAGAATAGTTCCAAGAACGATTTGACATCCTTATCAGCGAGTGAAATTTAGCAAACCAATTCTGACACCGCCATAGTTTCCTCGTACCGTTTTTTCAGCGCAAAATATGACGGAAACGCTCCTTTTTGATTTTTCATTTTAAAATTGGCGCCGAACAAACAAATTGTCAAGGGAATTATGTATTTTCTAAAATAAGCTTGAACGACCAGCTACTGGATTGCAGAATGAATTTGTGGTTTAAAATGAAGTTGAAATGTCCATCTATCAAGAAACAATGCAATTACTTCTTTTGGCCAATCCATTGGTATTTGTATGAAAGAAGTAGTTGAACTAAATTGCTCAACTCTATCTTAAATTTTGTAGATTAAATATCGATCACACATTCAAATTGTCCATATTAAAATTAGAAATCCTAATCTCGGAATCCTCATCGAGACGAAGTCGATCGATTTAGTAAAACACTTTTAGACAAAGACTCTCGAAAGTTATATTCGTCGCCGAGAGCGATAATAAGGTAATACTTTAATAGAACAAGGATGTTTTAACAGAGTGAAGACATATTCAAAGAATTAACGAGTAGCAGAAAGAATTTACAATCATATTCTAATATCTAAATGCACGCTTTATAGACGAGAGATAGAGAGAGAGAGAGA
>NIPQ01032416.1:0-11970 GCA_002806875.1 Lepidotrigona ventralis hoosana
ATTTCAGTCGTTCGTTTCCATATTCGTACGGTTATCCATGCCGAATATTCGAGCTCCATCGTGAAAGAAGCTGAATCCGTGCTAAAGTGAATCGAAGTTTTATTCGCGAATACTTTTAACGAACGTCTATTAATTGGAAGCTTCTTTAATAAACGATATTGATCTTTCGCGATTGTGCGATTGCTTTGGACACCGTTGAAGGTCCATTTTAAATACGACTTGTACCCGACGAACTGGCGAAGGAACTTGTTCGTATTATCGATTGCTTCAATTGTACCTGATCGAAATTTAGTTTCAATCAGCTCTGAAAGTAGCCTCGCGGAGAATAAACCTCGTGTACAATTGGTATCCGAATAGCATCTATAAACGTTGTACAGGAGATTATTACTGCCTCAAGTTGCACGACTCTATCAACTGTACGGTGTACAGCAGGGTCGCCTCTTCGCCCGATAAAACGAATCCAATGCGATTCATCGACGAGGCATTCGTTGCATCTTCATCGACGATCCATCACTCGGCGGCGCTCTTGCCTCGATCCTCGCGCTATAATACGGTCATTCGTTCAATCGGCTCTAGAGACTCTGGCACAGCGGGTAGTGGCAAAGTGTTTCGACAATTGCATCTTCATCGACGATCCATCACTCGGCGGCGCTCTTGCCTCGATCCTCGCGCTATAATACGGTCATTCGTTCAATCGGCTCTAGAGACTCTGGCACAGCGGGTAGTGGCAAAGTGTTTCGACATCTCGCTAGTTCGCGTTGCTAATATGCCGGTAATATGCTTGCAAAAATGAAATTTTTCAGAATTTCCCTCGACTATGAAGAAATATTACATTCTCTCTACTTTTCGTTTTACTAAAATCGCTTCAGACACGCACTGAAAGTTAACTCGATAGTGAGAAATAATCGATAATGCATCTTTTAGTTTAAGAAATGCCTAAATGTTATAACTGGATGACTTTTAGTGTAACAGGCATTTTGTCGATTTGACGAAACGTATCGTGTATAGAAACTTCGCCGTTATATCAATAGGTATATATTTCCGGTCTAAAAGTCACAAGATATTGCTTATTTATATTTTTTTGAACGAAATAATTTTTAAAGTACTAATAAAATTTCCTCGCGTACTTTTATTGTTTCATTTAATTCACAGCAATATCGTAACGCGAAATTAATAACACATGCAGGATATGTAATTTCGAAGTGAATTGAAGTTTGAAGCAATCGCAACCAAACCTGAAGCTAATTAAAAAATTACGAAACGAGCTGCATAGGAAAATAAGAGAGGGACGTCTAAAGTAAAAAAAGAAAAAGACTTCTGAACGTAATTGGAAGAATATTGAACTTAAATATCGTTAGCCTCTAATACCTCCGCGCGTGGGGAAATGTCACTTTTCGATAAAATCTTTTACATAGAATTTGCATTATACACCTCTGTCGAATTTTATCTAACAATGCAGACCATCTTCAGCGCAGATCGCAACGAGATATTAATTTCACCGCGCGTGGGGAAATGTCACTTTTCGATAAAATCTTTTACATAGAATTTGCATTATACACCTCTGTCGAATTTTATCTAACAATGCAGACCATCTTCAGCGCAGATCGCAACGAGATATTAATTTCATCCAGTGAGACATCCGTGCGTCCGACGCTCCTGGGGAATCTCACCTTGAACCGAGTCAAGTCGATCCAGAAAGCGGCGCAGGAGCAAGAGAGGCACAAGAGGAAGAATATATGGATATAAAGTAGCTATCCAGTGAGACATCCGTGCGTCCGACGCTCCTGGGGAATCTCACCTTGAACCGAGTCAAGTCGATCCAGAAAGCGGCGCAGGAGCAAGAGAGGCACAAGAGGAAGAATATATGGATATAAAGTAGCTCGAGTACGACCGATAGGGACGGCGAGAGAGCGAGAGTGAGTGAGAGAGGTAGTTCGCGCGCGGGAGAGGGAAAGAGAAGCGAAGAGAAAGAACTCCAACCCGGCCTAACCTACCCCAATCGAGGGCTTACGTTGGAAAGCTTGCACGGCATAGCGTACCGCGCGCGGCGGCGGAGGCAACGGCAGGAGAATCATCGAAAAGCCCGGCGCTTTGCTGGGTGGTGCAGGGTGAACAAGCTACCGGTGCGCGGCGGTCATTGAATGGACGGAAAAGGGAGTAAAAATCATTGAAAAGCGATGACTGCAGCCCGACGCTGGTCAGAGTGGATCATCGAATGACCAGAGGCCACCCCAGCCCCGCTTCTACCAGCCGCCCTCGTGTGGACCCCGCGCTTTCATGATTTCTACTGGAAATTAGCCAACTGGCTAACGACCAAATAGGAGCCTTTCGCCTTCTCCCTTCCTCCGCTGTATACACCTCTTGTCTCTGAATCTCTGTCTCTCCTCTTGCCCGCCCGCCCGCCCTCCCTCCTTCTCGCTCATTCTATCTCTCTCTCTCTCGCCCCTTTTCTCTCTTGCTGGCCTCCCTCTCTGTTTCTCATTCTCTCTTTCTATTTCTCTCTTTCTTTCTCTCTTTTTGTCTGTTCCTCTCGCGAACGCGCCCTGTGTCGATCGCACGTTCTCCCTCTCTCTCTCCCTCTCTCTCTTTTTCTCTTTCTCTCTTGCTCTCGAATTTACGCCCTCCGCCGTCGGTGCACCCTGTCGCTCGATCGGCCGGCCATGTCCGCGTTTTTATTTCGCCAACTCTCCGGCAGCGGCATGATCGTCCGTCCGGCCAACGTCCTTCCTCGCCGAGAGATTTTACCCACCCGGGGCCCGATCAATGATCCAGAACTTCCCAGCAATTATTATCGCTCGTTCGGAACCAAGTTTCCAGCTTTCACATGCTTTTAGACCGTTGAAAGTGGCTGCTTCGTTCTTTTCAAACGCGAATTACTGGTTACTGTTCTTCGAGATTGCGTATAATTACAAATTATATGTTATACATACTTACGTAGCATATAATGGGAAGTAAATTCTTTTTTTGTGAATATTGAAGATGAGCAGCACTCCGTCTTGAAAGAATTGAGTGATATAATCCACTGAGATCAAATTCTTACTTTTTGAAAGTGAAGCTATAAAGTTCCAATGATTCGGTTATGCCACATAGAGTCCGCAATCTCACGAAATTTTTAAAAAAATGTTAAAAAAATTTATAAAAATGTGGAATGATGATGAATGGACTGTTTGATCTTTAGATTGTAAAATTCCGATTACGAATTTAATATAAAAAAAACAAACAACACCATGTCCACTAACATTGACCAAACAACAGTTTACACACAGTGTGTAATTAATAATTTCATTCACAAAGGAAAGTAAACTGAACGATTCAACTGGAGTGTGGAATCGAGGAAGAAACTGGAAAAAAGAAAGAAAGAGGAGTACAAATCGAGAAACGCAAAGATAGGAGAAAGAAAATCTATACAACGTCGTTCGAACTCGCACGTACAGAACGATCAATTAAAATGCTCGTGATCGAGGGTCGAGTGGGACGATGAACGCGCGGCGAACGCAATCGTCGAAAAACTCAAAGTTAAAGTTGAGTTCGCGGCTTGTAGGCGGCCTAAAAGCTGTGTTGGGTTCTCGGGCCGCGCAAGGATATATCTCTCTCGACCGAAGGAAATATCGGATGATACCCGGGGCCGATCCACGCGAGCTGGAAGGTGGAAGGTGGGACGGGACACGGGAACAAAAGTTTCGCGGTTCGTGATAGAATGATAGACGTTTGTTCGGGAAAGAAAAATGCAAGATTCGCTGCAGTCACGAAATGGCAAATTGGAGTTGAAACTTCCCTCGTACGGGTTTGGGATAGGTTGGGTTAAGGCGTGACGGCGGAGGGTGCCGAGGGCACTGCGAGGGAGGAGGGCGGAAGACCGGTTCTCCTACGGAAAACACAGGCCGAGGGTGAGAGTTCTGGTTAATCGAGTTTCGTCTCCACGTGAATTACGAATTCGTGCGTATCGCTTTAAGCACATCCCGCGATATTTATCCCCCACAGGGGGAAGAAGGGAGGGGGGGGGGATTATAACATTTCTTACGCTGACTTCTTTCCCTTTTTTTCCTTCTTTCTTTTCGCTGTCTAACTTGAGTCGCTTTCGATCATTTACCGTAGGAAACGTTTTATGAATAGACGTTACATTTGGAAATTTCATCAACACTGTAATGAGAGATGATTACTGTAATTACAGTTGGTGAAATTTGACACTAATTTGGAAACGTATATACAAGACACAATACACTTATTGGAAACATAAATTTAGTAAAAAAATCAATATAACATGAATAGTAACATGAATAGTTATATTAAGTATACAGTCAATATAGGCTTATTAAATATTCAGTATAATAAACAACTGACTGTTTAAATGCTTTTGCGACATCTGCGAAAAACCTTTAAATATCTTACAATTTTTTTTTATATACATTTTTGTTTCAAACTTGAGTAATACAATCGTAATAAGAAATTTCAATAAGTGTTTGAACTTTCGTGAGTAACTGTGACCATTCGCTAAGTTCCGAAGAACTAAGTTTTTTTTCCCTATTTATTTGCGATAAAATTCGTGATAAGATCGTAATACTGGTTTAAAGGGATGTAATTTGCTTTTGCAATATCTATAAGCTGTTGAATGCGAGAATGCGAGGGATAATTGAATTTGCGAAAAATATTCGACAAAGTGAATCTACGTTTCATACGGTCAACTGTTCTTCGACGTTTGTCTCTTTATGTACGTTTTCATACCAACAAACGGATTTTATCGAATTAAATTTCAATTAAGCTATCTGATTTAAATAATTCGAAAATGCACATGCTTGCAGTGTGCTCGGAACAATATTGTTTATGTTTGTTAAACGTATACTAACTGCCGGTGTACTAAAAAAGGAAAGTTTCGACTCGTTGATCTACAAATCCTTCCTGCCCTATTTTCGAGAAACATTTTTCAGCTACTTTTACTGCAATTTGACAAAAATCAAAGAAATTGAAATTGATCGTCAGTGAGTTCAATAACAAGTCCTGAATCATTCGAAGCTTTCAAACACACACGCCGCACAAAGTAAGACGATGGTAGAGAACGACAGGTAGTAGCGGAACTGGAAATTAAGCGCGACGCGAAGCGATGAAAGGGGGTGGTCGCGCCTCTCGTAACCTTAAAAAATCTTAATGCGGCTTTCGGGGTCGGGTCGGGGTAAAGTTTAAATTGAACCTGGCGCTGGGCGAACCTGCAAGGGACGCGAGATGCGGAAAAGAGAAAGACGCAAGCCAGGGAAGGGGGGGGGAGGTTAGGGGCTTTGCAAGATATAGATAGATACATGTAGCGTCGGCTCACGTGGCTCGTCGGTGGGGGTGGACGGTTGGGGGTGGTTGTAGGGTGTGGGCCGTGCGTGCGAATCCCCGAACGGAACACATGCAAGCTTTGATAAGCTTCGGCAACACATAGACACGGTACGCGAGCCATTCGAGTCTCTGGCATCGCGGCTCGCATAATATTACGTAACGCGCGATTCAACGCGGCTTCCTTTTTAACGCCACCGTACCGCGTTATGAGAAAGACTCCCGGGTCGAAAGAGGAAATAATACGCGGCGTCTGGCTCTCGCGCGATCGGCAGCTATCCGGTTCTCGCCATCTCGCGCCGATTTCCTCTGGCGGCGGCATTGACGCTCCGCGGTGAAAGAAAATGCGCGCGTATGGCTCGATGCAAAGGAGAAACGCTCCGGCAATGTCGAGACTGATTGACTGATTAGGAAAACTTGGTCTTCCATGAGATTCTTTCACGTAATAGGGTTTCGATACTTTGATACTGAATTTCATGTCTTGGGATGTTTTCTTCGTGAGATGAACATGAATTATTGGAGTTATCGATATTCCTTTATTGCAGTTGGTGTATTTTCTATTTGTTTTGATCGTAGATGTACGTATATTATTTAAAATTGCATTTGAAATTAATATTGCATTATTTAATATTTTTTCTTTGTAACTAGGGAAATAATTTCATTTAGAATAAATTTTTCATTCAATTAAATTTACAGTGCTGAGTAGACAAATTTATATATTAATTGATTGTTTTATATTACACCTACATAAAATGAATTGTTCTTACTATTTTTAATAATGCATATACAATTGTATAACCTTATCAGTCTTAACACGAATGTAACGCAACATATAAAATGAAACTATACCTCACTTTAACGATAAATTTTGACGTTTATCTAATCTACTTATTATATGTTCATATTCGCGAGGATACTCAACTACAAACTATGCTCAAACTTCCCTTTAAATAGCAAGTCGCAAGTTTTTTTCTTACTCCTTATGTACTTTTTTTATTTGATCATGTCTTCTCCGCGAGATCGTGTCGACTCCGATGTTGAAACTAAGGGTTGCATCGGCGCAAGTAAGGCGCAGCAAGACAGGGCAGAATATCACCCCAACGATGGTTTGGTGGCGGACTCCCTCCAAGAGAGGATGCTTCAAGGAGGGTCCCCTGCTGCTTATTTATTTCTCCATTTGAATTTTATTATCTTGTTCCGTCGTTACGGAGCCCCGGTTCGTTTTCTTCGTTTTTACGTACACGACACGAATCCACGGCCTGTGCCGCTAGCAAGAAGGACACGCAGGAGTGTCCTCTGTCAACGACACACAGAGGATTCCTCCTTCCGAGGGCAATTCCGCGGACGCAGCGGCGCGTTAATTCGAACACGATAATGGATCGCCGTGTTTTCGCTACATAACGCTCTGTACCGCCTTTTATTACGTCCTATTGATACCGTTTTCTATTTGTTTTCCACAGTCTTTCAAAATTATTGGTGTCACTTAGATGATTCTGTTGGAGATTTGCAGATTTAAGAGAAAATGTGCACAACATGCTAGGTTATATAAAATATAAAAAATACAATGATAGAACAATACATATTTAGTAACAAAAAAAATTTGTGCTTAGACTTCAGTTCTTTAATTGTATTCTTAAAATTGAGAAATTTTACCAAGATCTGCAGTTTAGTTATGATTTCATTATTATTATGCATTAAAGAAATGCAATAGCTAAATTAATATATTTTTAGTAATACTATTAATTCTGCAGAGGAATACTCGTGATATTCGAAGTGTCACGTGTTGCATTATACTCCGTTCAGTAACTTTTTTCAGAAATAATAAGTTTATCCATTTCAAGTTCATTTTAAATATTCAATGATCAAACGTTATCACTATGTCTTCCTGCAATGAGAGTCAGAATTACATCTAATATTTTACACAACCCGATATATAATATAAAACTTTTGCGCGACAAGTGTTGAAATACTTCTGTAAATCACTGCGTATTTACGAGACGTAGCGCGTTTCGAGTATCCCCGCCAACATCTTCACCAACGGTGTCCTAGAAAACAATCGGCTCGGCTCGCGGGATAAAATCAAGCCGCGTCGAACGACTAGTTTTGCCTCGGCCGTTTGTTCTTCCCTTTCGAGGAGGACGCTCTGAATATTCGAGTCGATGCGGCCGTTTTAACTCAACATAAGTTTTTTAACATGGCCATATTACGCTGCGCGGACCCGTTTGCGGGCGTCACTCGCGCCGCAAAGAGAGAAAGAGAGAGAGAGAGAGAGAGAGAAGGCCGAGCGACGAGAAAGAGGCCGGGGAAGGGGTTTTAACATAAGTTTCGAAGGTCCTCCAAAAACCGACGTTCGCGTGTGCACCCGTAGGTTTGCCAAATTGCCGTGTAGGAAAAAGTTCTCTTTTAAATCGTTCCGCTCTATCTGACCACGGCCACGAGCCGTCCTCCTCCATTTCTCTCATCTCCTCTCTCGTTGTGCTCTCTAGTCGTTTCCCGGTCATAGAAAACATGTGTGCTAACATGGCACGCCGAACCTGCCGAACGTTAGGTTAAACGCGCGTGTACGCGCGACCGGCCCTCTGAGTTTTGTGGACTCTTCTCTCTCTCTCTCTCTCTCTCTCTCTCTCTGACCCTTCACCGCTTGCGAAGTTGGGTTTATCGATCGCTGATGCAGCCCCATGCTACGCTGCAATTTCGGTGTTTTCGTCATTCGAAGAAACACCGACTCCGTACGATATCGGTGGCTCTCTCCGGGTTTCTCCTCGGAATCGCGCGTTTTCGTTCACCTCGCATTTACCTCTCCAAGTTTCCGCTGTTCGACACACCGTGACGAATTATATCATCCGTAAGGACATTTCCTGTTGATGTTGCGAATCTTTTTGGTCGTAGATTTATTGATGCTGAAGCGAAGTGATTATTCTTTATTGATGAAAGTAGAAATGATTTAACAAGTAATAATATTTAGAAATCACGTTTTTCAATGGAGCTTTCAATCCGAGGGAAAATTATTTTTACGATAATCGGAATTAATTGGAGATAATTTCTGTCAAATTGAAGAATATGTAGATGCATGTAACAGCATCTTTGTTTTAAATCTCGTTCGATGATATGATATTTAAATTCGAATTTTGAAATTGTTTTTCTGTAGAAGATAATTTTCGGATCCTCTCTTTAAAAATGACTCGGTTTTTCTGACCTCTTTAAATGTTTTAAAGTGTAGCATAGATCAGACGATGATAAAGTGATCAAAGCAAATGATAATTTGAAACAGTTAGATTCGATGAATAAGTTGCGTAAGGAAGAAGTTTCAATTCAATGAATACGTTTCTTTCATTGCTTTTGTCACATATCATTTATTAATTGAAACGTAAAGAGAATGCAATGTCTGGTGCATTGTGCTCAATACTGTTTTTTCGAAATTACGTAACCAACATCGTTAATTTGTTTTGCGTTTCTTCGTTTAAAACGCTGGCACAAAGGAACTCAATGAATGCAATGAGAAGAAGATTCAAGCTCGAAATAGAGTTGATTGCCCCATTAAGAACCAACGTAGTGTTAACAAACATTGTGCAATTATTTTCAATCCTATTTTTTGATAGAATATTTGAGGCTACGAAACTAAAGAAAACTTCAGAGTTCCTTCCCACGTGTCCCACCGAGACTCTACAATCTTGTTCGAAATATCTACGACATTATGGTTTCTTAGTAGGTTAATCACGAAATCCGCGAATTAATTCGTACAAAAATAATACAATTGATAAATCGATGTTCGATAAGCAAGGAAAGACTTTGCTCTTCAAGCGAAAGGGTCGATTCCACACAGAGAGAAATGGGGGCCACCGAATCATACCTACCTTAACCTCGCTACGTTTATGCGCACTTTAATCTTTTTCGTTCGCTCAAACTCAGTTTTATCCTACTTACGTTCGACGCTTGGTTCGGCTCTCGTCAGTCGGAGTAGAAGAAGGGTTCCAGTCTTTCTTCCCTCTCGACCGAATCCTTCCGGCTCCCTCTTTTGCCCTCCTTGCGAACATGACTTAAAGCTCGCCGTCCTTCAGCCGAATGGGGTTTCGATGGGGTGATTTCGACGATTCGCTCGTCGACTGCTTGCGAGCTTCCAACTTCGTCTCGAGTCCGTGGCCACCACCGTGGGGAAAGGGATCTCGCCTCCTTGGGAACTCGTTAGACTGACGAATTTATCGGCCTCCCTTACCTCCTCGACGCTTTAAAATGCATGCAGCCGTGCACATTATTCACCGATTATTTATTTTGTCTATCGATCCTCTCTCCTTCCTTCGAAGGTGATATCGATGCGTTCTTCTTTGTCTTCCACGTTAATGCACCACGGTAATTCAGCTGTTGCAATTCTGACTGCAGATGCAGGGAAACGTCGAAATTATTTCTTCACTACTTGCTCTCAAGTAACGAATCAGAAGTTTCGAGTCGATATGTTGAGTACCTGTACCAAACTTTGAGATATTTCATGTCAATTATATATATATATATATGATATTATGAATTTCTTTGGATTTACAATGAATTAAAAGGAAATTTACAAAATTCTCAAACTTTCTATAAAAAAAAAAAGCCATCACATTATTCTAAAACTGCTACCAAAAAATCAAGCCTAGAAACCCGCAAGGATATTCGAAACTACTCTCGCACTCTGCTCGTTGCTCGGAAATCGCGGCGTTATCGACACGGTATCAAGACGTAACCCGTCCCACGACCGATTGTTATTCGGATCCGGAGGAATCGAACTCTACCCCCATCGTGCACCGAGAAGTTTAACAAGGGTCGTTGAAACTTCGGTTCGGTTCTCTCGTTGGAGGAAAAATCGCGGGCGTACCGAGGCGAGCGCGTGATCGAGCGATCGAAGAAAAGCGGCTTCGCTCTCGCGTCGTCTCTCCGTCTCCGTCGTACAATCTCAGCGTCTCGGGAACGCATCAGTCGAGAGAGGAGAAGAAGAAGCTCCGCCGATATTCTCGCCGAGCATTAAATCGGTCCGCGACGTGGAATTTTCTTAATAGCGAAAACGAGCTCTGATTCCGAAGGGTGACTCGACGATAGGGAGAAATGCGGGTGGTGTGGTGGAAGCCACAGGGAGTCGAGGATGGGCGAGTAAAACGGGCCGCGAGAGGCAGAGAAACCGGCGAAGAAAGAAAAGAGCTGGAAGGAAGAAACGAAAGAAACGGGAGCAGAGAAGGCGGAGAAGAAACGAAGATATCGAAGGGGTGAGAAAGAGAGAACGGCAGAAAAACGAAAAAGGAAAGAAAGAGAGAGAGAGAGAGAGAGAGAAAGGAAAGAGAGAAGGTTTGAGGAGTCGGCTACCAACTCGACGATCTCCACCACGACGATGAGAACCCTTTAAAGAGAGACGGAGAAGGAAAGAGTTAAGAGTCGGCTTGATGACGAGCGTAACGGAGAAGTAGAAAGAGAAGGCGAGGAAGGGTGGACGGGTGGAAGAGGCGGCGGGTGGCGTAGTCGGGAGGTGGAGTAGACTGGATGGAGGAGCCCACGTTGCAATGATATCGATTCCAATGCTTCTTACTAGACGCGGTTGGTTAGGGTGGGCAACCCCTTACTTTTTATCCCTTTTCCTCCGCCTCACTTCCCTTGCACGCGCTCCGACCACAGTTCTCGGTCCCTCTCCCGGCCCCTCCAACCCTCTTCCGATCCTCTAGCGATATTTTACTCGGTTATTTTTGCTAGTCTTCCTTTTACCTCTTTCCCCCGCCCTCCTTTCATCGCCGATTCCTGGCTATTTCTGTTTCTTCGTTCGCCTTTCTACGTCTTCTTCGTTTCTTTCCCCACCTTCTTTCTCTTCGTTCGCCAGTGACATTTTAGTCACTCAAGAGAAACGGACAGTTATTCTCGTCGAGCAGTCAGGGTCAGAGACGAACCGAGACGAAGTTAACGAAGTGTTATATCGCCGGGCTTGATGATGCCTCGCTTGTTAGTGTATGCTGACTCGATTGCGTGGCACGGAATTTTGATTACGCGATCACAGCGAGCTGAGTCATAGGCGCTCGTTGAATTCGACGTTTGCTTCGACGAACGGTTTCGCTTAAGTTCGTATCTATGGTTTTGTCTACAACCCTTTCTCTTTAAGATTGCTTTCTTTGACAAATGTAAAATGAGAAATAGACATGTGTACCTACGTACGAGTACGTATATAAATACGCAAATGTAAAAGACAAAATATGTACTGGTAATCGCGAATTCGTCGTTTGTCAAACGATTCGTGTTCTCAACGAGAACGATGAAATTAAATGTATTACAAATTGTGGGGTGAAACATTGTCGGTTCCCTTCTTAAATTTCTCCCGCGTGCACACAGGGCTACTAGGCCCTGAAAAGTACGGGACAGGCGCTACACTCGAACCACCGGCGGCTTCAGCTTTTCTTAGCCGCGATATTATTATTCTTTCTCTGCCGCGAGCCGACTGAACTTCGGGTATCCTTCTTATCCGAACCACCGCTTGATGAACTCTTCAGCAGCGCGGAGAAACGAAAGGAGCGGAGTCGGAGACGGTGAAGGTAAAAGAAACCAAGGGGAACCAGAGCGAGCCGGAGAGAGGGGGAGGGATAGGATTGCAGGCGACGAAATAGACGAGGAGAATCCGAGAGGGTTACCGAGAGGAAAGAGAAGAATGTG
>NIPQ01032425.1:0-12028 GCA_002806875.1 Lepidotrigona ventralis hoosana
TTTTGAAGGGTTGTTATTTCTGAGAGAATCAATTTATCAGATATACTCAAATTTTGCTAATTACGGATTACAAAGGAGTGACTAATCGATAGGAAGTTATTCTATACGCGAAAATAAATTTTTCAGAAAAAATTGCATATGTTTATTCGATAAACTTTTAGATTGAGTTCTCTCAAGATTAAAGTATCTTGCGAAAACTTGGATTCTACGCGTTCCGCTTATTTTCACAATTCCCTGTCGACTATTTGTTCCTGATCAATTCGGAATTCACTGAATTGAAGTTGATAAATTTTCATAAACTTGATTCTCTTCTTTTCAAACGGAGCCTTGAGTGAAAAATTTATTTATTTCGATTTACCTTTTCCGCTCAAATTTCCACCCTGTATATATCTTGCGTGATATAATGCTAATGTTAATAGCCTTGTTGTCGTTAAATTTCTCCTGCCAAATAATCGTCTTCCACGTGTTATATTTATTTCGATTTACCTTTTCCGCTCAAATTTCCACCCTGTATATATCTTGCGTGATATAATGCTAATGTTAATAGCCTTGTTGTCGTTAAATTTCTCCTGCCAAATAATCGTCTTCCACGTGTTCACTTCCCAGTTTTCCGATTTTCATGATCGTTGAGGTGTGATCGGTTGATTCTGTTGGCGATCTCTCAGATAGAGCAGCCAATACCTGTGTTAAGAGCGAGCTATTACACGGTATTTGGAGGAGAGCCCAGCGTTCTTAGAAGGCCATCCGGGCATCCGCAAGGTTATGAGGATCTGCACGACGTTGATAAGCAGCTGCAAACAGAACGAGGCATTATTGCGCTATCGTTTCCGAGTCTGCAAGCCTGTAGATCGAGCCTCCTCGAGGAGGAGCCGCTTTCTCGGCATTATACTTCGAAGCCAGGGCTTCCAGTCTGCTCCGTTGCCTCGAATTCTGTCCCTTAATTAAACATCCCTTGCGTTTAATACTCGGAAGTTCTAGTGGAAACGAAACTTTCGAAAACGACAAAAACGCGGTTATCGTCGTCGAACGTTCTGATGTGAATTCCATCGTCGGAGGAAGCTTGAAGATTCGAAAATCTTCTGGGGTGCCTTCCAGGTCTCTGTGAATCTAAAGGATTGGTGGTTTTGAAATCCAAAGGATCTAGAGCGACTAAAAGTGGAAGGACTGAAGCTTTCAAAAACTTCGGCAAGACGTAAGACGCCAGAAATATGACGATCGTGGAATTTTTGCTATTTCTATGGAAATAGTTTCGAAATGTAGAATACTCCTGGATTCGAAGGATGATGAAGGATCAGGAATATGAAGATTAGAAGAATTTTAATAAGTTTAATGAAAATAATAGTTTGGATATACGGGATATTAAAATGAAGAACGTGATTTAAAATTAATTGAAAATAATTAAAAAATATATAACAATTGTAGAACTTTGTTCGTTTCGATGGAAATAGTTTAGAAAGTGAGTACCAGAAGCACTCTAACTCTAGTAGGAGAAAAGTTTAAAGACACTGGTACAAAAAGTGTAGAATTTCAGCAATTTTGATGGAAATATAGAAAAATGATAGACGTGAAAGGGTGACTCGCAGAGAATGAGTGAAAACGAAATTAAAAAGAGATTAAAGATATTAATGTAAAGAGTGTGGGATTTTTAGTCTTTTTTTTTTTTTACTGGAAACATAGACAAATCACAGATGTGAAGGACAATAGGTTGGAACGAAATGCGAGGATTATGAAATCTTGATAAATTTCGCAGAGGTTTGTCGAGGTGTAGCGTGCCTCGGGAAATTGTTACTTCGAAAACAGATCGAAATCGAGACGTACGAGCGTCCATTGGAATTCTCGTACATTGAATTTAATGGGTTGAAAATTATTTGTAGTAAATTGCTAAAGTTGCCTAGAGTAAGACTTCTGGAAGCTATAAAGTTTTGAAATGGATTTCGCTCACGCTAGAAGAAGTCGACAGAAAATGTCTTCACCGCTGTTGGCGATATACAGATCTCATTGTACTTACAAATTTCGATAGCCTCGCTTCCACATGTTCTTCCACCGTTTCACTGTCATTTTTATCGACATAGGTTTTTTTCTTTACAATCCTGCTTAGTTCTGCTCGAACTCCCGCGAAATCTAAAGAATCGTTATTTTCCAAAAATTTGAATCGCCTATTGACCTAATTCAAACACTCGACCGTATAATTTCTTCTCGTTGAAACTTTCTTCAATAATCAGTCAATCATTACTATCAAATTATATGATATAATTTCAACGAGAATTTCATTACACATAATTTGTGTAATGTGAAATTTGCAGATTTCTTATAGAATATTCCTTATGCGTAGAGAATATTAAATTCCAATCTATTTATTACTTTAAATGACTTTCTATCAATTTATCGAAGATCGCACATACGCTTGTAATTCTCTTCGTTTAAAATCCTTTTCAATTATCAAATTTTATATTTTAATTTTTCTTATTATTTAAATATACTACTTTATGTTATCAACTTCTATTTCTTTCCTCATTGACACTACAGCTAAATTCCAAATATTCTCTTCATATTTTTTCATCATTACGTCTTTCAGGTAGATTCTAACGATCTTTGATTGTTTAAAATCATCGAAAGTCTAAAAGCTTAACACTGAAATGAAAAATATGTAACAAATGTACAAATGCATACATCTTTATCTCACATATAACAAATGAACCAATTATTTTATTAATGATTGTAAAATTATCTATACAAAAGAAAATCTCTGCTCTTTTATTATTAATTACAAGATGCTTTCTGATATATTTACTCGATATATTAAAATATCTTGTCCTGTTTAATAATTTGAACCAATCATTTTATTATTAATTATAAGACTGTCTGCACTGTAATTGGTCTTTAGCAGCTTGGAAACAGAAGACAACTATAGAGTTCATTTGAATTCAAACACACGCTAGAAAGTAGATACGCGATGTAGATACAGGTTGTACAAGCGCGCGAGAAATCGATACGAAGATCGGAGTGGAGAATCGAATTATCGGCTACAATCGGAGAGAAGTTTGTCAGGCCTCGGCAACAGTCTCGCGTTTCCTTAATTAATTATATTTGACTTAATTGGCGTCAGATCGAGATCACCAAGTGACGATCTGATGAGATCGGCGTGGCCGCCGCCATTGGAATTCCCGATCGTTCGTGAAAGCGTTACAACTCGTAACGAACGTTTACGTAAGAGGACAGGTTTCGTTGTAATTGAACGGCCACGAGCCGGCAGTGTGTACGCGTTCGATCAAGAGAAATGTATCGTGAAGTGTTGTCCAGTTCGCTCTGCCAAGGCCGGTCCACTTTGGAGAAAGTCACTTCGTGACTAGTACACTGTTCGATGGTCGCTACGTAGATCATGCTGTTTCGCGCGATATCGCTTCTCTTGCAACCTTCGTGTGAGTGTTTGCTCGTGCCTTTTATTTTGAACCTTTGATCTTGAACGGTCTATGTATAGAACGAAGGTAGCTTGAGATAGGTTTCGGTATAATGTGAATGGGTTTCAGTATGATAGTTTTGGTACATGGACGTATTTTGGTATAGCAGTGGAATAATGGAAGTTTAGATTGTTATGAATAAAAAAAAAATTTCAATTCTCTGTGTATTTTCGTGGTCCTTTAACATTTCTATAATAATCGTCTGTTTATTGTTTTTTTCTCAATACTTCTATTTGATAAAAATGTGGAAATATAATGTATATATTATATATTATTTATATATATATATAGTGTATTTTCGTGGTCCTTTAACATTTCTATAATAATCGTCTGTTTATTGTTTTTTTCTCAATACTTCTATTTGATAAAAATGTGGAAATATAATGTATATATTATATATTATTTATATATATATATTTTATTCTTTTCAAATACACATAATGTTGTCTGTCTTGTTTAAAGCTCAGGAGGAATAATTTCTAAATTTCAAGAAATGGTACCTTTTTCAAAAAGGGAATAAAAGAAAATTGTATATATATATATATTTTATTCTTTTCAAATACACATAATGTTGTCTGTCTTGTTTAAAGCTCAGGAGGAATAATTTCTAAATTTCAAGAAATGGTACCTTTTTCAAAAAGGGAATAAAAGAAAATTGTAATTATATTTTTATTACTACAATTACACAAGATTGAATGCGTAGCTTTTTATAATTGGTTATGTCGAAAATATAATGGCCTAAATCTACTTTACAAAACTGTGCTCATGAAGTGAATTTTTTAATACTTCAAGGTGAACATCCACGTTCTCCTAATTGCCAAACCTAACCTAACTTCATTTAAAACAACATGTAGATATTTAGAAAAAATCATGCTTTAAAAGCATAATATTATAATCAGTTACTGTTGCCTTGATGTCTACTTGGTAATAAACCGAAGACATTAAGATTTTGTAAGCATCAACGTGGTGACATTTTTTTTGTAGAAAAATCGTATACCTTAAATCATTTGATATTTCCTGTTACAATACGAATATATTTACAATTAATATTCTTCAATTACTGGAGCAAATTTAATTTATTATTCGGAAATTTTAATTCTGCAGTGACGATAACGATGTTAGGACAACTTAAAAAATTAAATAAGAATGAGAAAAATTTAATATAGAAAGTTTTCAAATGTAAAAGGTTAGTAAGCCTTTTTAATTGTAGTTTTGTTTGTTGTAGTTTAATTGTTAATTAAAATTTAATATAGTAAGTTTTCAAATGTAAAAGGTTAGTAACCTTACTAAAAACGTAAGGAAGCCTTTTTAATCGAAAGAATCACTACTCGTAATGAACATTTATCTCTAATTAATTAACGTGCAATTAACATTTATCTCTAAAAACACGAACCAGATTTTTTCCTCATCAATATCTGCTTTTAACCTTTCATCGACGTCTGTCTTCAAGTGGAAATGAAAAAGCCATCTGAATTAGACTTAAACGACATTTCTAGATTATCATCAAAGATCGCGTCGTCGATATTGCAGAAGATCGTGAAACTCTTGGTACGAATCGGTTAATTAACTGTCAATAACCGATCGGCCGTTGGGAAATTTGATCGACGATAACAAGAAGCGAGGCATAGTTCATTAATGGGTCGATTATTAAATTGAATATCGATATTTTCGTTTCCGGGTACACGGCACCCGTGACACGGGACGTCAATAATTTTAATTAGGAATCGATTGACCCTAATTTTCCGAAAGGACAGAGGAGACCAAGCACTCTGTGTCGATAAACGTTCTAAGAGAACTAAGGTCGATAACTATTTTGTCTCGTAGAATTTTCCCAACGTCAATCAATATATTTCGTCGAAGAATTTTATTGGAAATTATATACTTCGATATATAAATGAAGTATTAAAAATCCTACGAAGTGAAGGCAATTAGACTGCGAGTGGTTATGCAATTTTATATTTCTATGAAGATGATTAATGAAGTGGAACCTAGGTAGAAAATTATTTTATATGTCAAATATAATAAGACGTAATACTTTGAATATTTTATATATCATCTGCATTATGTGTTTTTTACAGCAATCTAATACCGAATTAAAATCTCCGACAGCTCTATGGCTGTGATTTTATTTAATTCATAGTTTTATAATCGTCGTTATTTTCAACGTGCATTTATGCAGATTCACGTTTTCACGAATGGAATCAAACAAGGAACGGAAACTAGCTGTAAAACTGTTTTACGCAGTAAACATAATAACATATACTTTAAATATTTCATGTATCTTTTCGATATATTTTAGAAATTTTACTTCGAATTTCCACCAATGCAATAATTGCAATAGACACGATATTTAACAAATCGCAAAGATCGATGTTAAAAATTATATAACGACGGTTATATAATAAAATTCTCTACGTTACATGAATTTTCTCCTCTTCTTCGAGTTACGTAAAACTTGTTTGTTAAACTTTAAGAGAATTTCAAAGAAGAACCATTATTGCAGACTGTACTTCAACGTTTCCATTGAAGCATACGTTTGCAAAACCGCGGTGTGAAAAATCATTGGTATAATTATCTAATTTCTAAATCCACGTTTAAACGTCGGGTGATATTTCATTTTTTTATTCCACCGTGGCCATTCAACACTACACGCGCGTCTACCATTTCTTTCGGCGAGTTTTTACTTTGTGGAACAATGGAGACGAGAGCCCAGATGAATTATATTCTCTGTGTGTTTTCATTTGTTTGTGGGAGGAAGTGGCACGTTTGTCTTCGCCCCGGCTAAGAGAGACGCTTGAATTTAATGAAGAAGCGCTAATTGTTAGAAATGATGTAAGCACCGTGTTGCGTTCAATTGTGGCTCGGTACGTCACGGTCGTCGTAAATGTTCCGCTTCTACCTTTCCCATTGTCTGAACATCGTTAAGACGTTGACTTATTGTTTAATTACGAAACGCCAACTGGAAGCAACAAATTAATCAAGATACGGGCGAGAGAGTGACGAATCTACCCGCTCGAAGAACGAGAACTCGAGAATACAGTTTCGAGACGCGATATCTTGCGAATTGTGCAATAAATTTTGAAACGAATCTGTTCTTGGAAATCGAGAATTTCAGGATAATTGGCTCTTTGACCACGCAATTAATGCTTCGTAAATGCAATTCCATTTTCAGGGACTTTCGCAAGATGAAAATCTGGACGCATTCCTTGCTGAATTTATTGCTACATATTAAGAATTGAATAGAACTCAGTGAGAGTAGTTGAATTGCATTGTCTTTTTAATAGTTATTTGGATTTCAAGATTTGTTGAATCTTTCCTGATATGACACCAATATATAATCTCATATAGGAAATTTTTTGTAGGACAACGAGAGTTCATCAGTAGCAAATGCACTTCAATAAATCATCAAAATTTTGTTCAATATTTGGCTGAAATTTCAAATAAAGTTTAGGTAAAGGATGAAATTTAATGTTAGATATTGATATTTGTGATACATGTCTCGACTGATTTAATAATAAAATATATGGGTCTTTGTAGCGATGTTCACGAAAATTTCGCACAATCGAAAGGATTGAAAATAGAATGTAGACTCGTAAACAATATTTAATGGAATTATATTTCTGCATAGACTCTATTTCTTTAATCGAGCAAGAAACATGTATAATAAAAATTCAATTCCTTCACAAATTTATCTAAACCTGATCTACTTTTATTCATTTATTTTATTTGCACATTGGATTTATATCTATCATAAATTTCATTTTATCTTATTATTTACGCCTAATCTTGCGCTTAATCGTAGTAAAATAAACTGTTTTGTATATCTAATAGTATTTTATATATACATGTAATGTATCTAATCTATATATATTGTAGTATATGAATGGTGTATAATATACAGTTCTTAGGGTCTACAGTATTTTTAATACTGCACTTTGCGTTTAAATCTTCATTAAATTATCCAAAATTAGTGTACTCTACACGTAGTGTACTCTACTCGAACGTCCAATTAACGTTCTATTGTTCAAGATAGCCTCAGAGCCTCTCGCTTTTTCTCCAAAGTCTTCTTTTCTCCACATTTGGAGTGCGTTGGCCCCGCAATTGCACGCGATGCAAGTTCGATGCAGTCAGCACGCAGGTGTGATCTTGTCACACTTCAATTATTCCGCTCAATCTCGTTTTTTTAGAGCAAACAGCCGCCATGTCGCCGGAAACTGGCCGCCTGTTGGACGACTTTCATTCCATATTTAAACAGCGAAACGAATTGAAATTTCCATGGCGTTGCTCTCGCCACGGCCGATCGAGTTGTACAATCTTGAATCGGCGAGCATGGATTGCACTGCTGCGTCTTGTCTTTGTCAAGATCGCGAGCTCGTAATCCGATGGATGCTTGGCCAGACGATTTTCCGATCGATCGAACGACGACTCAGCGATGAAGGCTTTACAATACGCTGAACGATAAAACCATCCGGTCGTCACGAATTTCGACAGATTCTCGAACACTTTGCGGCGAAGCGTATGCATCAGTCGAATAAGTGGAAATCGTGATAGAGAATTCAGACTTTGCGGGGAGATTTTGTCGAGAGGACGATCGTTTTGGAACGTTTTTTTGAAATTCTACGAGGAAATCATTTCTCGCAAATTGATAATTAATGTTTTATAAGTTTCTGATAGTGAATGGAAATTAGGAGATTTTGATACTGCAAGGGGTTTATTATATTTGTGGAGAAATTTTTGTTGAAAGGTTTTTGGAATGTTTTCTAGGAAAATTCTCTTTCTTATGATATTGGAATTTTTGACGTTTTATACGCAGGAACAAGAAAGGAATTCAGATATATCTTGTGAAGCGGTCGAAAGAAAGATTAAACTTTTGAGATATTTTTTTATAAGTTGACAATAATTGGCAAAATAAATCTATTGGCAAATCTATATCTTTGAAAAAAAAATACAATTAAAAGAATAGAATATACTTAGCTGTAGATAGAGTATGTTCTGCATAATTTTGCATCTTTAAATCGTCTACAAACTGCTGATGACTGTAATTTGACTATGATTTGATCTGTAAAGAAAGACGAGATTAGAACAAAATCTCCGAAACATTCAATTTTTAATTTTGTTGAAAGTATATCGGAAGGAAATGCAACCTGGACGAAAGTAAAGGAATATAAAGCAAATCTTTCTCAGACATGCGATATCGTTTCTTCGTGAAGCGTGACGACGGAACGTAACTTGTTAGCGATTTTCTTATTTAGAATTTGAGATGATAGTAGTCACTTTCCCTTGACAGTATGAGAACCATCACGTACAAATTATATCCTCCTAAAATAAAACTATATTCGCATTCCTCAATTTCGTAACAAATTCCACCAAAATTCCAACCAGCAGCACAGTGACGTAACGAAGGACAGAAAAAAAAAGAAAAGAAAGGAAAAAAGTGGAGATGAAGGGGAGAATTTCGTCTACAGTCTGCTAATGAACTCATTCGAAAGGCTTTCTAGCAAACCAGTGTCTTAGATACTGGTGAAGCGAGTCTCCGAGCGAGGATCAAATTAAAGAACTTTTACTCGTATGAATAGCATGATTAAGCAAGGACTTGCTATCTTCGTGCGAATATCTTTTGGTCTCTGAAGGACCGTACACATTTGGAGAAGGGCGGAATCTACGTTGAATGAATGGAAAATGATTGGATCGAAGTGATAAATATTTCAGCGAGAAGCGATTCAGTCTAGAATGTTACAACTGTGAACGTGGAGCGTGAGCGTTGAATTTAGTATCTGAAATCCTGGATGTGAATGTCAGGTACAGAAGGTACGTTTCCAAGAATGCTCCATATTCTAGAAAAGAAATTTTCGCGAATTTCTCTGAATGCATCTTAATGTTCCGACTGATTTCTGGATGAAGCAACTCGAACACTTTCGAATTAAACGACGTAGATTTAGAGTCTTTGATTGAATTTGATTACTAATCTCTGTCACGGATAATTTAAAACACAACACACGATTAAATACTGTAGATCCGTGGTCCAACGATTGTACTTAATAGGTTTTTGATACATGAATCATTTCACGTTGAACAAAAATTGTTCGCCCCTCAACGAATTATCAAGATTTGGTATGCTTGGAATGTTTTCTAAAAATGTCAGTAACGAGTGAATGTGTGCATACGTGCAAGGAAAAATGTCCGTCGAAAGCGAGCAGGTGAGAGTGAGAGTTTCGAGAGAGAGTTTAGCGAAGATCTTGATCGAGCGGTATCTTAATGCAAGCAAATCGTTATCTTTTTATTTCTAGTAAACACAGTTTACTTCATCTCATATTTTACAGCAAGATAAATATTTCTGCAAAAATTATTATATTCATATATTATTATTGATTATTATTTGTATTATTAATTGTATACAGGAATTTAAATGTCAAAAATGCCGGGAATGTGTAGAAAGTCGATCGAAACTAGAGAAAGAAAGTCCTTTGGAGATTTCCTCGTTTTCGCTACATTTTAGAGAAAATCACGGGAAAATAAAGGAAAATGATTCCCATTTTCTCACTTATTCAGAAAGTTTACTCAACAGCAAGTGAGAAACCAACATCATTGGAATAATGTCTAGTTGCAATCAGAGTACTCAATGTTGTAAGGCTAGAATTTTTAACACTATATCTTCATTAAATGAATATAGACATAGATGGCAAAATAACAAATATAAATAATAAAATAATTAATAACTATAAGTACAAATATAAATATGAAAAAAGCGGGAAAATTTTTTCTTATTTGTGTTAGTGTATCAGTCTCCTGCGTGCTCCTGACGTTTTGACATTTAAATTTCTGGTTCCCAAATTGTTACACCAACAACACCTACGACAATACGTGCAACAATTAACAGTTGATTAGCATCTTCTCTCGCGTTGGCCACGTATCATTTTAGAGCTCATAAAGAGCCGGTGTACGCCTTGCATGCCTTTCTAAGCGTGACCCTGGTTACGAAACGAGCCACCGTGGAATCTTAACTTTCATTTTCTACTGCTCGTACCTCCTCACGACGTGCTTGGCGCATGCTGATGCACGTGACACGCGCCGCCGGTGCACGTGTATACGAGCGTGTGTCCATGCGTGGAAACTGCATAAGCAGGACCATTAAGGACGAGTAAATAAAAAGACTACTCGAGAGGCGAGCTTTCGATCTGGGACAGCGAATCTTTCCTCCTTTCCCCTTGTATTCTAGGAATGTTGTCGATTACTTTGTCGCTGAGTTCCAGCTAGAACTCTTTCTCTCTCTCTCTCTTTCTTTCTTTTAAAGATTTGTAATTTTTTTTTTTTTTTTTAAATTCGCTAANATAATTTCTTATTTCACTCAGTGAATTCTAATTCAGAAGTCTCTCTCTCTCTCTCTTTTTTTCAATAATTTGTAGTCTTCTTTATCATTCGCTTGGACACTTGCAATTAGTTTCAATATTTGATACAGTAAAGAATTGAAGTTACACGTGCGTTTTGTAATAATTGTTAACACTAGAACTACCAAAGTGACCGAAATGATCAATTTATAATTTGCATTAGAAATTTCAAAACATTTCTAGTACATTTAAATGCTATTTAAGAGCTTGCGTAATCTGTTGTATTATAAATCTTTTCCATTCTTTTCTACTGTTAATATATTAATAAAATCGATATTAATTTGTTGCATAAAATATTATCAAATCTTCTGAATTTGAGAACGTAATACTTTCAAGCGGAAGACAGTATACAAGTGTCTTTCGGAATTACCTTATATCCTGTCTCCGATTCTCATCTATGTATTCTGCGTATTTTTGCATCTTTAAATTTTTCATAAACGATTTGTGACATTTATTCTAGAGGATGATTCAAGTTCCGAAAGTCAGCCTGTAAACATCATTCTATCCAATATTCAAGTACAAGTTATTTATGGGACCGATTAATTTTCATAGAACTCGTGCATTATGGCAGTAGCATGAAAGGGTGATAATGTTGGCATTTAAGGAAGATTGCATGATCGGAGGTGATGTTAGTAAATATTAAATTATTATATATGGAAATAATTAAGACGAATTCCCTTTCCATCTTTCTCTTCCTTTGAACACTTGCTCGAGTGTGTTGAAGTGTTTCAAAAGTATGTCTTTACCTCGCATTAGCACAGCGAGGAGATTCTTCAAAGATTCTTCAGTGACTATTAAAGATTCGTTTCGTAATAATTTTCAATTCGAGTGCTATGTACGGAATGATTGGTTTCGATTCATTCAGAATTTTCTCATTTTTTAATACGTTAATTTTGAAAATGTCTGTATCAATATTCATTTTGAAAAAAAAAAAAGAGTAAGCGACGTTGAAAGAAGCAATGAAGAATTTAGATTGAAAGATAAAATAATGTAAAAAGTAATCGATCAGAGATAAATTTTAAACACCGTGTTATGAATCCGACGAATCGGAATTTGATTAATATTTATGTTAAGAGAACTCTAAATACTTTTATTAAAAATTCAATTACGCACTCCAAGTAAATCTAAGCTGTCGTCTGCGAAATTTTCAAGATAGTAACACGACAATAGCGGAAATGTAGATTT